>AWUE01012866.1:0-38952 GCA_001974825.2 Corchorus olitorius
AGAAATAATTCATTAAGAGAAATATCCCAACACCAAGATGGCACAGTAGAACTAGTATTCAATAGACCAAACAGATTACCTCCAAGATACTCTTTTGATATAGCTAGTTCAAGTTCAGCATTCAAACGATTACATATAGAAGAGGAATCAATTATAGATAGCCAACAACAAGATTTTAGAACAGCTAGAACATCTGTCTCTTCAATACCCATATCAAATACCCAACATCATGAGTTCAGAACTGCAAGAGAGTCCGCATCTTCAGTACCCAGCTCATTTAAGACTAATTTACAAGGAATAGATAACTCCTCAAAAATAGCCCAGCCTATTTATGCTAGGCAAACAGAAACTCCCTCAAACAGCCGCCAAATAGAAAGTCCTCCTGATTCACCAATGTCACCAACTTATTCTTCAATGACTAATAATGTAAAATTTGAAGGAGAATCCGAAATTTATGTTATACAAAAGCCTTTTGAGATCAATAAAGAATGGTGTAGAAAACATTTCTATTCCAATAAAAACAAAGTTTTAAGAAAATAATATTTTAAAAATTACAAAAATGAGAAGGAAGAAATCCTTCAAAAATATTATGAGTTTATGAATATCCATAGAATCCATATAAAATTTTTCAAATGGTTCAAAGAATATTACTCAGATTCTATTAATATGATGAAAAATAATACCAAATGGCAGACCAGTAGAGGAGAAATTGAGTCTCAACACCCTCCTCTGATAGAAGTACAATATCATCATAAAAATAATGGAATAAAAGCAAGTCCTTTAAAAATGAGAAGTCCTGATGCAGGAGAACAAATCTCATCAAAAGATATTAAAATGATTCTTGAACAAAATAATTTTACAAATCTTAATCTTCATTCTATAGGAAAACAATTAGATCATATCGAAAACTTAGTTGTATCATATCCAAAAAAGAACATAATAAAAGAAACTATTAAACAATCCACTTCGGAGTCAACAAATATTAAAGAATCATCGACGGAACCAATCTTTACACCTTATGAAATTCCAAAAAATTTTCAAAAAACATTCTTAACTGAAATACAATATAGGCTTAAGCTTTTAGAGTCTGAACTTATAGCCCCAGATATATATATATATATATAATTTCAGCTAACAAAATTCGACAAAGTAATTGGTCCTTTCAATTAGCTTCTGTGCATTAATCCTAGCTACATCAAGTTGCAAATTTCACATGACATAGTAATTATACATAATTACATAATTAAATTAAGGCAGATAAACATGTTGAAAAGAGGATATATATTTGTATATATTGAGGTTGGTTCACCAGAATTTATGTTTAATTAAGATTCTAATATGAAGCAAGTAACACCTTCAAAAAGCCTAAAGATATATATAATATCATATGTAGCAAAATATAGCTTTGCGATAACTACCAAAGACATGAATATGTACCTGTAAGATTGAAGTTTAAACGATCTTGGCCATGGGGAAGAAGAGCTAGTTAGGTTTCAATTTTTTAAGTGTTTTAGGGTTTGGTTTTAAAAGACGACTGGCTATATATATCTGTGCCCCTCCAGCCGAAAAGCCAAGGCTAAACCTAGAAGGCTAAAATATGTGTTCTTTCTCAAAATTTTAATTAAAAAATAACTTATTATAATTTTAAATAAGTTAGAAATAATAATATTATTATATACTCCATACCACAGTATATGGATTTGCTATTTTTTTAGATAAAAACATATCATTTATTCATTTCAAGAAGGGGGAGGATTACAAATATACGTAGGTAAATAGCCCACCCACACCCTTTGACCTCCCACCCTACATTCAGAATGAGTAATATTATGAGCAAGAACATTAGCTTCCCTCTTGGCAAAATCGAAAGAGATAGAATCAAACTAGGAAGAAAGGAGCAAAACATCATGCATTAAAGAAGCACCCATCCACAATGAGTTGTTACCCTTCCTGATCTCTTCGATGGCTTGTTTGCTGTCTGATTCAACAATCAATAACCATGTTCCCACGCTACCTCAAGACCAAAGATCTAATAGCCATACACTCCGCATGCAAGAAACTGACAACCCCCTCCACGCTACTAATGCCTCCAAGAATGACTTCGCCAGCAGCATTTCGGATCACCACTCCTAAAGAAGACAGCCCCGATTGTTGGTTATATGCCGCATCGCAGTTTAATTTCAATCGCCCTTGCCTTGGCGGCCCCCACTGGTTTGAGACTTAACGTTTGGTAATTGATCTTTTGCCATGGATACACTGCATTTCTTCCTCAAATTCCTTCACCATAGCCTCCACCTTTCGCACCAATTGAGAGCTTATAGCACATTTCCCCTCATGAAGATAGGACTTCCGATTGAACCAAATTCGTGAGTACCTTTTCAAGATAGGCTTTTTGTTTAGCAAGAACACAAAGGTTCAAGCAAATATCATTAGCATTCTCATTTAAAGAGACAAAATCTTCCATCCAATTAGCTACATTTCTGTAAACTAATTGGCATAATGGCAATCGATGAAAACATGAGCTAATTTCTCTTCTGAATCTCCACAAATACAACATACATCTTCTACATCCATGTGTCTTGATTTCAATATATTACGAGCAGGAACAAAACCATGCATTAATCGCCAGATAAAATATTTTACCTTGTGGGGAAACCTTGGCTGTCCAAAGAAGTTTCCACACTGGGTTACGAAGCTCGACGTCATTCACTTCATGATCCAAATGAATTCTTGCCACATGGTAAGCCGACCGAACGATAAAAATTCACAGCTTAGATGTAGCCCATATAAGCTTGTTAAAATTAATTATATTTAAAGGGTCCACTTATCTGGTGCATCCATGCACCAGATAAGCCACCATTTTAGTGGGAGACAATTTCACTTTTTGCATGGAATTTATAAAAAAGTAAAAAGTTGTTAAGTTTTGGTCCCACCATATTAAATGAGAGGAAATAATAAAAGTAAAAGTAGGTAAGGTAAACATTTATGGTCAACATTACCCTTTAGTTTGATTATTGCTAATTTTGTTGAATAGAAAAGAATTTTATTAAATGGTTTATGATTTTTTTCCCCACCTCACTCTGTCACTGTCACCCAGAAAAGAATGTTGACCCCTACCACTGGTGGACAAACTTTCTAAAACCCTATAGGGTATAAAAATTTGAGATTTACCCTTTTAAAAAATAAAACAATTTTATAATTGGGCTAAACCTTATTGATAAGTGTTTAAACTTATTTTTCTAAAACCCTAAGAGAATGGGTCTTAAAATTTAAAACTTACCCTTAAAAAAATAAAACAAATTTATAGTTGGGCTTAACCTTAATTATTGTCATAAAAAATATGAAAAATATTTTCTTAATTAAATGAAAAATATTATTTGGGCTACACTTGTTTTATTTGGAGGCTAAATTTTATTAAAGAGTACTTTAGACATAAAATAATATCATTATTACACTTTTATTATTCCCAAAACTTCTTACTTGGGTTTTGTTGCTAACTGGTGCATACATATTTAAATTGTAAAATAATTAGCAAACATTATATTTTTGATAGTTTTAACTTTTAATACAATTTTACCACATCAAATCTCATGATATTTATTGTTAATTTTTTATTCTTTATTCAAATATACCATTATTTTTATAACAAATAATAGAAAAATTAGTTTACTTTTATAATTAGAATTAAATAAACATTGTTCTAACTATTTTAAATATTTATACTTTATAGTTCATATAAAAAATCAATGCCAATCTAAACATACTTTAGGTTAATAGTCTAATAGATTATCATAGTATTAAGTTAATAATACTAAATTAAGTTAATACTAAATGTTCCCTCAAAAGAAAATAATTACTAGATGTAGTCATTAATACATAATCCAAAATAAAAAAATCATCCACAACTACTAATAAGTAATGCCAAATATTCAACAACACAAATGTATATATGCACACATACTGCACTAATCCATTCATGCTCCATTTCTCTTTTGTTCTTTTTTCTTCAAACCCAATGACATCCCAAGTTCCAACAAATGCTCCATGCTACCTGTAAATCAAATAACATATGATATTCAATATTTAATATTCTATAAGCAACAAAAAGTCTTGTAAATAATAATAAGTTTTGTTTTGTAAATAATAATAAAACTCAAAGATATATAAAATACATAATTTACCTTCTCATTTTGCTTCAATTAACAACATTGGAATCTTGTTGTGAGAACGGACTTATGGAAACATGAGTTGCTTTGGACCAATCATCGTTAGCTAACAAGTAGCGAAAAAAACATGTTATGATTTAAAACAATTATTAGTTGAGAAAAAGTCCACAATATCTTGTTTTTTTTACCTAAAGTCCATAATATAAATAAATATCTTACTCGCATATCCATGTAACCAATTGTGAGTAGGGATCAAAGCTTCGGCATTTTTACATGTAAGAGAACTTCTTCATTGGTTCACAACTCCCTCGCTCATACTAAATGTCGATTTCGATGCAACCGTTGTTATTGGTATGGTCATTATATCTCGCCATTTTTGCAAGCTCGGGATATCGAGAATTATTATCTCTCCAAAAGGCAAGAACATCATATGGCATTGGAGTGATCAGAACTCTAGGTTCTCCCAAATAGAGCTCCAATTGTGATTTATTTGATGAGGTAGACTTATCGGAGTCATAGCTTTGAAATTCCTAAGACAAAAAATTAAATAATCAAACAAACACATTTTAGTACTAAGTAAATAAAAAAAAACCATCAAGAATAGTATCGGGTGTAAAGTAAAAAGATAATACTCACTTTAAGATTTTCATCAAGCTCCTTTTGACCACCTTGTTGAACATCACAACCCCCACTTGAAGACGAGGCACTCTCATACTTCTTGAATAGAGTTTTAAGTTTCTCAAAAATACTTTTTGCCTTGTTCTCAAAATCATCATCAAACTTTTTCAAGTAAAATTTGACAAACTTTAACTTGAAACGTGGATCAAGTATGACAGCAAAAGCCAACACAACACAATGCTCATTCCAATACTTATCAAATTTTTCTTTCATTGCTTTAGCCACTTCTCTCAAGCAACTATCGGGACTTTCAATTTCTTTCAAGAGATTACAACGAACCTTGCCCAGATTTTCAAAGTACAAGTTTGCAGTGGGATAATCAACTCCCGAAAACAAAGTACTAATATCATAGAAGGGCTTCAAAAACTTGCAAATATACTCAATCTTCTGCAACTCTTCTTCGATTGGGAGATCTTCCATCAAGTAGTTTGGATCTGCGATTGGCAAAATCTTGAAAGCATTGACATAATGAGGAAACCTCTCAAGCATTAGATAAGTTGAATTCCATCTAGTAATAACATCCAACCATAATCCTTTTGAGGGATCCAAATTAACTAGTCTTATGCATTCTTTGAATTTCATCAACCTTGATTCCGACCCCTCGACATACTTTACACTCCCCCTTACTTTTTCCAAAGAATCACCAAGAACTTTCAAACCATCTTGAACAATTAAATTGGCTAAATGTTCAATTCAGGATATAACGTTTACCTTGATATCCAATTCAGGATATAACGTTACAAAAGTGTGATTTTAGGATATAACGTTACGGTTTTGTTCCAATTCAGAATAAAGAGTTATGGCTGAAGTGTTTGAGTAACACGCTCTGACGTGGCAGTGTTGAATTTTCTAATTTAGTGACATGTCATTTTTGCAAAATAAAAAATTAGAAATGATTTTTTTAGAAAATTGATTCTCTTTTTTAAAAAAAGAAAACCTACCAAATTAAAATAAAATAAAAAGAATTTTACCAAAATAAATAAAATAAAATAAAATAAAAAGGAAGCAATTATCTCGGCAATTGATTTCATAAAAATGTAAAAAAGTAGCAATTGATTAAAATATATATATATATATATATATATAAACTGCTTCTATTAAAATAATAAAAAATGTAACATATTAAATCAATTTATTAAACTTTTGAAAAGAATTCTGCCAACAAAAATTTTGAGAAGAAGATTACTTTCATTGGCAAAATTACAGAAATGGTATCACTTATTGGCAAAAATAATAAGATTAAGTAAAATAAAAAAGCAAGTTCCAAGAGGAATCTATTTGCTATCATTATTGAGTGCCTTTGTCTATAGCCCTCTTTGGTTTCAACTCATGGGATAAAATTAACAAGGATTAGTTGGGTAATGGGTTGAGTTTGTGACCTTTGGTGTACGAGCAACCAAGCAGAGCTGCAGAGTGGCACTTGGCGGTTTCCATGCATCTATTTCTTTGATCTCAAATACCCCATTGAGAGCCTTAAAATCCCATAATGTGATTTGATTTGCATTTTTGTTACAGAAGAAGATCAACTTGTGAAAGCCAAGGAGGCCATATTTTTTTGTCTCAGATTCGTTCCGTCCTGGTGAGATTCGACCAACCAATTGGTTTGATTTTCTTAGATCTATGGATCTATGATAAGTTTTTTGGGAGATTAATGTCGTATTTGTGTTTAAGATGAGGAGAGGAATGCTTGGGTATGTTTAGATTGAAGAACGGTGATCGAAGGTGGTTTTCCGGTAGTGGCTAGGGTCCTGGTACGGTGGGTTGGGGCGGTGGAGCAAGGTTGTTGCTGGGTTGTGTTCTTTTTTGGCCAAGAACACTTACAAAATTTTTTTAATAATTAAATAAATTTTTATTTTTTATGAGATTTTTTTTAATTTCAATTATTTATTTATTTTTCAAAAATGATAATTTGATCAGTCAAATAAATTGAAAAGCAACTGGCTAAAAAAAGGCCAGCTGTCTAAAAAAAAGCCAAGGTAATGGGCTTTGACGCTCCTTAACGGCACGTGTAAATCAGACAAACGGTTTTATCCTGAATTGAAACAAAATGGTAATGTTATATCCTGAAATCACACTCTTGCAATGTTACATCCTGAATTGGACATTAAGGCAAACATTATATCCTGAATTGAACATTTAACCATTAAATTCAAGATATTTGCACACCACGAGATAACAAACTATCTTGTTGAACAAGTTTACTCCGCAACAACTCTTGCATGTTATCCATATTTCTAACATTATCCAAAGTAATAGTAAAAATTTTCTTCTCAATACCCCAATCTCTCAACAAACCATAAATAGTACCACACAAATTATTTTCTCTATGAGGAGGTGGAACATGATAAAAGTTCAAAATCTGACTACACAACTTCCAATTCTCATCAACATAGTGAGCGGTAAGACTAAGATACCCTCTATTTTGGCATGATGTCCACATGTCACTTGTTAAACAAATCCTACTAGGAAGATTGTGCAAAGTAGTTTTAAGATCTTCCTTTAGCTTGTTATGAACTTTTAACACTTCAGCTTTAAGTGTGTTCCTACTAAAAAATTCAACATCAGGATTAAAAATTCTTTTTGAATATAAGCATATATAAATCTGTATCTTTAGTACAAGCTTGTTAAGTCTCATTCAAGAAGTGAAATCGTAAAAGTGAAACCATATATCTTTAAAACACTAATTAATTTCTTGTATAAATGCAGGAAAATATGGAGAGAAACTTTAAAACATGCATTGATGATTAGTTAAAAACTGATTATACAAGAAATTATGATGATGCAGAGTCCCCATAACCATATACTTGTATCTTGAAAACAAAGAATTGCAGAATGTATTGAGCAATGACAGAAATTCAAAAAGATGAATAAATTTTGTAAGAAACCATAAATGGGTTACAAAATTAGAGAAAATTTTCACAAACAGGGAGAGAGGGGGGACCAATCGATCACAATGGAGATTAACAAACACCCTTTACCTCAGTTTTTCAACAGGCTTATCTACGTGCTCAGTCGTTTTGGTTAGCCACCTATCCGGAGGAAGCAATATCCTGCTCAAAGTTTAGAAGAAAAAAATAAATAAGAGCATGTGTTTGACTTGAAAAGCCAAGTAAAACATGAGAAAAAAAAAAGAGGAGAAGAAGCACCATGGAAAAAAGGCATGCTAACAAAGCATGATAGAGTGAATCAATATAATATAGCACCAACAGAACCAAAAGCATGAAGTTATTTACGATAACTTCAAGTTTTCTTACTAATTCTGCTGTAGAAGATGAAAATGGAATTCAGACAGTACTCTTCCTAAGTAAAAATATTAATAATAGGATCAAATTATCCTTAAATAGTTGCAATTACCGAGAACCAACAGCCAAATTCCCAATCAACGATCTTAATAAAAATTCTTGATAAGGCAACCTTACCGAAAGAATATTCTCCGATGGAATCCGTCGATCTAAATATTGAAATTTCCTTTCGGCTATGGTTAGATTTGAGAGATTTCAGGATCGATCTTGGAAATCTAGCCGGGGATTCGGACTGATGATGTCGTGGGGAAGCTACTTGTGGATTTTAGGCCCGATTCACGGTGGATTTTTACTCCGACACGGCGGGGCTTAGCGGACTGCGTGGTGAGACAGATGGCTAGGGTTTTGAAGAAATGGGATGTCTGAAAAATAAGAAAAAAAAATCAAAAGATTATTTATATGAAACCATTGGAGCCCGACCCGACTCGTAATGGAACCCGCGGGATTACCCATATGATCTCCAAAGTTTTTCTAAATTCAAATAAAATCTTTCTTCTTTATTCAATGTAATCCTTGTTTAAATGCTGGATGTTGCTCATTCGTTTTAGATTTGTACAGAATAGTTCTCATGTAATGCAGTTCAATTCCCAATGTTTCACATTTGTTCAAATTAGGATCTGACATATTTTAATTTGTTTAATTTAAACTTTAAAGCATGTATTTTAATAATTTTTTTAATTTAGTGTTTAATTATTTTTAATTTGAAACAATTTACGTTTAATTTTCATTAAATAGTTTAAACTAGTGTTAAAACATATATATGCATTGCATATTTAATTTCATTTTTAATGCAAGTTGTGTGACAAGTACTTGTCCAATTGTCATTTTGAAATGCAAGGATTTGGTAAATAGCTTAATTAGTAATGAATTTGAAATAACTATAGATATTTGTCATTTGAAATTCATCATCCTATACTCCTTGATGGCTTGATCAATGATCACTATGAGATCTTTAATCATAACTAATTAGAATATGTAGTATTGCCAGGTGTGTGCTTTTTTTACCTACAATTAGACCTGCTCATGGACCGGTTCAGGCCAGGTTTTGATGGGATAATAATAGATATTTTGCTTGACCAGACCCGGCCCGACCCGATTATTCGGGTCTGGTCATCTAACCAGAGCCCGCACATATCTGAATCTAGATGTCCAAGGCTCGCACAAACAAGCCCACCCAAATGTTTAAAAGAATTAAAAATTTAAGAATATTGGACCAAGCCCTTGCAGTCAGAGAAAGATTTAACAATCAATTTCAAGTAAAAGTTTTTAAAGGCAAAATATCAAACTTCTATTAGTCTCATTCTTCTCTAATATATTAATCTCCTTGCATTTTCTATTGAACCCAGAAACAAATTAGATATCTAGATCTATAGCAGTAAACAACAAAGGGGATTAAGGAAAAAGAAAACCTTGACCCTGTTTTAATTTTAAAAACATCAACAGCCATGAAAAGATCCTAGAATTGTTTCTCTTAATCTCTACTCTCAACTTTTTTTTCTTGATCCCCGGCCCCTGCTAAGAAACAAATACGCAGGTCAAAAAAAATTTCTTTTATTTTATTGTACCTCTTCCAACAACGTATTCAAAGTAAAATAAGAGAACAAGTTAGTTTACATACATATTATTTTCAACAACAAGAAATCACAAAGCAACAACTAAAACCCACCATTCACATACCCATAATAAGCAAAATAACAGAACAAGTGTTTAAAGAAATTATTTAAACTTTGGCAGATTGAACTTGAAAGTATTCAAAGGAAATTCGACCAAAAATGCTGAAAACTTTCAAGGATTTTTTAGGACTAAGTTACAATATTAGAGATAGAAGAGATTATATGATTCAGAGGCACATGTCAAGGACTCAAAAATTTTGCAGCAGATTTGAAAGGATGAAAGAGGGGAAGTCGAGAGAAAACAGAGAAAGAGAGGGAGCGGCTAACGGCTAGCCCTATAATCATTTATTCGGGTTTTGCTAAATACTGCTCCATTATTACTTATCACCGCCCCCCCTTGACAGTTTTGCCCTTTGTTTTATTTTCAAAATTTCAAATCCTCTGCAATCTTCAAGAACGCTCAAGAACATTGAAAAATTTTCAAGAACGCTCAAGAACGTGGAATAAGCAACAACTCCGGAAATGGATTCGCCATCAAACGAGGAAAGGAAAATCGTAAAATTATATGAAAATGGTCGGTGCCGCCCTTGGTGGGCGGCACCAATAAATATATTATTTTATATTTAATTTAATTACATAATATTATTAGCATTATTGGGTAGGGTTATTTTTTTTTCCTTAAAATTGGTAATTAAATTTTGCAGGTTGAATTGGAAGATTTTGGTAGTGATGGTTATGATTATAGTTTTGCATTCATAACTGACGAAACCTTTCCCACCGATCATGAGGCAATTAAATGGGCAAAAGATATTGCAGTTATCTGGAAGTTCGAGTTAGTAATTTCTTCCCACAAAGATGGTGGTAGGAAGAAGATCTTGAGATGTTCCCGCGGTGAACGGTACAGGGGGAATGTAACAGATTTAGATGCTGCGGTCCGAAGGAATTCAAAGACTAAGGCATGTAAATGCCCTTTCCGGGTGAAGGTCCAAGAGTTGTCTGAGTATGGCCGTTGGGGGATTGTAGTTTATCCTGGTCTAAAGGGTATGCACAACCATGCTTGTAATCTATATCCTGAGGGTCATCGACAGAGCAGCGGACTTAGTACCGCATCAAAGAAAATAGTGCGGGACATGGCTATGTCAAAGCCGTCTGCTATTCACGCGGCTATTATGCAGCAACAGCCATACGACAATGTTATCAGAAAACAAGTCTACAATTATAGACATAATCTGCGAAAAGATGACTCTGAGGCCCGAGATGTTTTGGCTCAGTTTTTTCATGAAGCCGGGGAAAACAACTATGTATGCCATGCGTATGCTGACCCGGAGACTAGAGTGGTGACTTATCTGTTCATGGCACATCCAGAATCAGTGACTTTATTCCGAAACTTCCCTTGGTTGATTGGCATGGATTCAACGTACAAAACAAACCAGTACAACATGGCTTTTTTTGAAATCATCGGGATGACTCCATGTAACAACAACTTCTTAATTGCATATGCAATTATCAAGAATGAGAATGAGGGGAGTTATCGTTGGGTATTGTCCAAGTTGAGGCAGTTGATTGGGAATGATGTGGAACCGACTGCCATTGTCACCGATCGGGAATTGGGGCTGATTAGACCGATAGCCGAGTTATTTCCACGAACTCCCCACTTGCTCTGCACCTGGCACATCAACAAGGATGTTGGAGATCGAGTCTACAAACTTTGTAGGAAAAAACAGGGCATCGCAGATTCATTCAAGAATGAAAGGTGGAAAAGGATCTTGGAAGCCCGGACAGAAGAGGATTACTATAGAGAAGTTGAACTCTTTAGAGATCGGTGGGGGAACAGACATCAGGTGGTATTATTATTTAATAGTTGTAATATTTATTATTATTTATTAATGTATTCATTTATTATTGCCGCAGGTGGTATCTTATATTGAGCAAACATGGTTGGTGCATAAGGAGAAGTTCGTGCACGCGTGGACCAACAATATAAGACATCTCGGGAACACTACTACATGTAGAGTGGAGAGTGCACACTCTATGATAAAGGGATGGCTTCTGTCATCAAAGGGTGCTCTCGATACAATATGGTTGCGTGTCCACACGGCAATAAAATGCCAACTTGTTGAGATCAGGTTAATTTCTATAAAGTTTAGTCCTTTGTTTTTGTTGCTATTGTATGTAGATATTTTTATTCTAACTATGTTATGTTTCATTATTAGGCGCACAATTGAAGATTCTAGATATAAAACACCTGCCGTGTACTGCAACTTTCCATTCAACTACTTGACTTGTCGAGTTTCCCACTATTGTCTGAAATTGCTTTACGCTGAGCTAAAAAGGATGAGAGAATTAGCCAATGAAGTGTCTGAGAGATGCTTTTGTGTGTTGAGGAGAACGCATGACCTTCCTTGTGCGTGTCAGTTGAAGGCTGCTTTCGTATCGAATACCCCCATTAGTCTCGACGATGTTAACATGTTTTGGAGAACACTTCATATCGGTGATGGGGTTGAGCAATATAATTTTGCCAGAGGTGATGACTCTGTTGGTGGTGATGATATGCCGGAGTATGCACGGTATTTTCAGTCACTTGTTGAGGAAGTCTATGGTAGCGATCCTTCTGTTGTCCGCAACGCCTCTCTGCTCCTCCACAGCCAGCTTCACCCGGATGAAGCAAACTACCTCGAACCGGATGTGAACACCCAATGTAGAGGTCGACCCAGGGGCAGTAGATCGACAAGACGTGATCCGAGTTCGTGGGAGTACAGTGAGAGGGGTCGTGGCCGTGGTCGGTCCAGTAGCGGCCGTAGTACCTCCACTGGGCGTGGCCGTAGCTCATCGTCATCCGTCCATAATGCCTCAGGAAATGGTACGACTTAAAGTTATTTATATTATTTTATGGTTTTAATATTTATATTATTTTCTGACTACATCTGTAACTAACTAAATTAAATTTTATTAATAGATCAACTGGGGGATGACATAAGTCAATTCCATGCCTATACGAGGATCCCACATATAATTGCACCGTACGTGCAACGATACCTAAATGTTACCGACGACGGCAATTGTGGATTCCGTGTTGTTGCGTCCTACTTTTTTAGCAGTCAGGACGAATGGCTCTCGGTAAGACGGATAATTGCAAACGAGATTTACACATACCGATCCATGTATGCGCCTATGTACGTTGCCGGTGACGGCATTGACGCATCACTTAGCCGTATTCGGTGGGAGGGCGGAGGTTGTGGAGGTAACCACTGGATGGCTGTTTGGGAGGACTTGTGGCCCATTGCAACTTTTTTTAATGCCACAATTTTATTTTTTTCCTACGGCGATAGGAACTCTTTACTTCCATGTGCCACTATATTGCCTTTGCGTGCACCCTCTACTGCAACAGGGTTATGCAGGGAGATCGGGATTTGCCACTTAGGTACACACTACAAGCACTTCATTCGTCTAGATTTATCCCCTACTTGTCCTGTACCGCCTATATTAGATTATTGGTACCAATACAATGAACCTTCTTGACGGTTGGGATCTAAGGTATAAGGATAGGAGAGAAGATTGGGAGGCTCAAAAAAAGGTCCTGGGTTGGTATTGATTTTCTATTGTGTACATTTAGAGAATACAAGTAATTAGTAGATAGCAATATCATCCAACATCATTATTATATAAATGAATTTCCATGTATGGATGTTGCGAATAAATGGGGTATACTTATAGTACATTTATCGATAGTGCATTAGAGTTAAATCGAAAGAAAAACACCTCAAAAAGGAGGAAATTGATTTTGATATGCCTATCATTGATGATTCCTTTCATAATATTAGGATAAACGGTTATATTTTTTCCGGCGGTGACAATAGGTACTATTTCTGGCCATTTAGATTCAGACATATCCAAAATAGGTCTAAATCTAAACCCAGAAATAGTCCCTATTGTCACCGCCAAAAAAAATATAGCTGTTTATCACAATACTATAAATGAATCATCAATATAGGCATATCAAATCCAACTTCCTACTTTCTGAGGTCATTTTTTCTTTGATTTAACTCTAATGCATCTATCGACAAATGTACAATAAATATACCCCAATATACATAAAAATCCATAAACATACATAAAAATCCCAAAATATAATGTTATATATAAATCCATAAACAAGTAAGCAGAAATGAAAAAAAACCTATCAATCGGCCAAATGCCAATCAGCCATCAAGCCTGCCAATAAGCCTTTCTGCTGCGCCGCTGCGTCCTCATCGTGACACTGAAGCTAGGCAATCGCGTCCCTGCAGTGTTGGACGGCGCGCATAAACCACTACAAAGAAAAAAAACAAAACATAATAAGTAAATAAATATAATAAGTGAAGGAAATTATTTATTCACCAGAAAAAATCCAAGAGTTTTTTTCAACTTACATATTGACTGTTGTTGCGAGGCGACATCGCAACAGATGGCTCACCAAAGCTCAGTAACCGAGGATGCGAATGCGAAAAATACCAGGGGAGGTGTAGACACCCATTTTTGTCTTAGGACCATAAATTGAATCAATTTACTTCTTAATCAACCATTCGCACATCCAGGGGCATTTTGGTCATTTTCGCATATTCGGGGGCATTTTGATCATTTTTGCATATACGGGGGCATTTTGGTCATTTTTGCATATCCGGGGGGGCATTTTGGTCATTTTTACACATCCAGGGGCATTTCGGTCATCTTTACACACTCTGGGGCAGTTTGGTCATTTTTTTGCATACTCTAGGTTCTCCTTGGTCATCTTAATTTTGCTTTTAGTTTAGATTAGCTAAACAAGCTATGAATTTTCTAGAGTCTAAGTTCATTTAGTACCATTGTTTTTTTAATCAGTATATTTCTTAATCTGCAATTCATGGTTAGGTAAATCAATCCAATTCATGTGTCATTTGCATTCAGACATCCTTACTTTTTTGCCTTTAGTTATAGTGCTTGTACGAGTTTTTAATTAAATAATAATTAGCAATTTAGGTTAAGTTTACTTTTGACATAATTGAAAGAGAAGGCAATTTTATTTCATTAGGCATACTTCAAATACATAGTACATTAGAGCGTTCGGATACATTTGCATATTCGCAAAACCCAAAAAGATTTGAAAAAATGAAAGATTACAAAAAAGAGAAGTTGGTTTACATTAATGGTCTAGGTACATTAGTTTACATCTTTTTTAGGTCTTGGTAGAGTTCATTCCATGCTTCTCTTTCTCTTTTAGCACAAGTTAGGTTGCATATTCCTCGTCTTGCAATTTTCAGCAATTCTTCAATGAGAACCATTCCTGCATGTTAGAAGATAGAAGGAGCAATGCGAAAAGTTGTTTCCCCAGGCTTGAAGCATAGACACCATTAATTGGTGATATGCCTTTTTCAAAAAATGCAAATAACAGGCAGAGCAAGAAGGCATGCAAGGAAGATCAAACAAGCCATGTACCCGTGCGTTGAAAATCTTTTGAAAGACCTTATTATGCAGGGCTGTACATGAGAGTGTGCAGAGATTAATACAGTAAAGATGGGGTCAACAGTGATGCAGGAAATGCAGCAAGCAAACATAACAAGGCAAACAGCAAAGGTCACACCAAAAAGAATAAGTTGAAGAAAGCAAACAGTATATGTAAAAGCCTGGGGAAACTTTAGTCTTAGGCAGATTTTGGGACATGAGGTTCAGGATTAATTCCTGGCCTCAACATACCAATCTGCCACTCGAGAGGCAACAAAGCATTCATGATAAGGCAACACATGCAGGCAGCATAAATTCAACATTGAGGGCAAAATACAAGGGTAAGAGGAAACTCGGAAAGCAGAGTTCTAAATGCAGCAGGTGACTCTATATGGCAAGGCGAAGCATTATTCATACAACCATCACAATCTCAGAAAATATTCCAATTTGATCACCTCAGCAAAGTCAAAAAGAGAAACAGTAAACTCTGGCAAGGAAAGCAGTATCCAATGACAGTGGCAGAGTCAAGACACACTCAGCGCAATGTGCAAGAGATCGAAATGCAGTAAGCATGACAATGGAGCAAACAAGACATATCACAGTAGAATGCAGCATGGATTCAATGGCTCAATGCAATGAAGGCCAAAAGGAACATAAATGACCAAAACCATGAGGACATCTAGCATGGCTACATGTTAATCACTCAATTCGACAAGGCATATATAAGTGTGAAAGATGGTTGAATTAAGAACGATGGCAAAGGCTAGCAAGCAAGTTTTACAGGCCGAGGCACCACAGCATCTTCAATACTCATCAGAGGGATTTTGTCCAGCAAAATAGTCAAACTGTCACTAATGGTCCAAGAAATTGCAAGAAAAAAAACAGTTACAGAGGAGCAAGCAGTCAACAGGTGAATTGTGCAGTTGGGTAAAAAAAATCATTCAATCAGAATCCATCAATCAACACGTGCCAACAAAGAGGATTCAAACAGGCGAGACAAATAGTGATAGGCTCGTGAAAATTCCTGAATGGAATTTCACCTCTAATTGGGATAATTTCATAGGGAGGAAAAAGTAAAATGTACCAGAATCTTCTGGAAGCCTTGCGGATAAGCTCAGGCGCTGGATCCTTATCTAGCAAATGAACTTGGGCAAAAGACAAAGGGGGATGTTAGTTAGAAGAAAAAAAGAAAAAGAAGAAAATAAAGGAAAAAAAGACAAAAAAAAGTTGTTAGGGGAAAGGATAAGGAGGAAGGAGAAAGGAAGCGCTAGCTGGCGAAAAGAATTCTAGAAGAGTCTCAGAAAAAAGGGGGTGAACACTGAAAAAGGGGAGGAGGTGGAAGAAAAATTTTGGGGAAGAAAATTTTGGGGAGAAGGAAGGAGGGTTCAAAAAAAGAAAACTGGCTTGGTTTTTTTAAGAAAGGAGGGGCCTGGTAGCGTTAAAAGGAGGCCAATCACCAATATTGGCCGGAAAAAAGGAAACGCTTTGCTCCTCCATCTCTCTGCTTTTTTTTCTTTTTCTTTCACTCTCAAAGATTTCGATTTCGGTCTGTTTTAGAGATGAATGTTTGAATCAGGGTTAGGGGATTCAAAATCGAGGCTTTTATTTTCATAAAAAAGGAATTTTGGGGACGGGTTCAATCCGATTTGGGAGAGTTTTTTCCTCAAAAAAAGAAAAAATTTAGGGTTTCTTCTTCCTTTCATCAAGGAAGAAGACGACTAGGGCTTTAAAACAGCCATCATCCTTCCTAAACGCACCGTTTAAGGTGAGCCATTTTCAATCCTTTCAATTATATCCTTTTTCTACTTGCAATTGATGCTATTTGAGCCTGAAGTGTTTAATTGCTGTGATTTGGGGCTCATCATGTTTGATTAGTGCAAATTGAGGCTTGGTCTTATGTTTTGTTTAAATTGGCGGTATGTTTAAGTTGTTTTCTTAATAAGGTGCTAATTTAATTTAAGCTATCCTACATGAGTAATTTTCTATGTGTTAGATCTAATTAAATATGTTAATTTTATATTTGGGATTTTGGTCAATTTATCAGGTGGGCATGTCATGGTTTATGATTTAAGTGTCAAGTTCAAGTTTTTACTAATAGATAGCCTAAGATTTAGCCCTCTTAGTACAAAGATTGAATTTTGTTTTGAATGATGTGAACTTTGTTTGACACTTGCCAATAATTACCTTTTTGCATGAACTTATTTTTAAAGGTGGTGTTTTGTGATTAAATTAAGCAGTGTAATGATAAAGTTTAGATTTTTATTAACTTGAATTTAATCTTTATGGTAGAAGTTGCTTAGCTAAATCCTTGTTGGGTTGTCTTTAATGTGAGAGTAAAACCCTTGATTAAAAATTTTCTTTTTAAACTCATATGAATCCAAATAGGTCTTTTGAGCCTTTACAAGTTCATTTCGATTGGGAAGATCTCAGCTTTAGTCCAAAATTTGAATTTTCAAGTTAAACCTAGTTTGGAAATTTGGGGTTCGGTCCATTTTTTCGAGCTAGCTTTAATTCGAAAACCATGATTTGGAATTAAAGATTGGATTTTCTAAATCAAGGTTAACTTGAAAAAGGGATTAAAGAATGTGTTCGGATGAATATTGACTTGAAAAATTGAGTCTTTAATTAAGGAATTGATTTCTTTTGGTTATACCTTGGTCCATATTTCGCCATTTAGTAGTTGGTCATTGAAATTGATTTCTTTTGCATGTTAATTTAGTCCTTATTTTGATTTGCTTCTTGCATATTGGGATTGGTTGACATTTTGGTGATTTGCCTGAATTTTACTGATCAATTTCCTTAGCGCGCCGAAAGGGTCCCCAGCAAGCCCAGTCCGGCCCACAAGTCTTATTTTCTTTAGCCATAGTTAATTCATTAATTGGCCCGGTTTGGCCTTGGTTTGTAATAATTTAGAAATTTAGAGTAGTAGTAAAGTAGAATTTAACTGCATGCATATCATATTTATTTGTCATCAATTATATCTATTTGCATACCATGACACTTTAATTTGGTTAATGACCGTAATCCTTCCGAAGAAGGGGCATTCAGTGAGTGATCGAGTTTTCGGGGCCACTGAATGTCTCCGAGGATGAGACGGCTCTTCTCGGGATGCATCGGGGCTCCGAGCATATATCCCGGGAAGTGCTTTCAAGAACCCGGGTTACGCGAGTTAGTTTTAATAATTGGACTTTGCATTCATCATTTGCATACATGCATTAATTTAGAGGAAGAAAAAGGAAAAATCCAAAAGTAAGTAAAAAATCAGAAAATCAAAAGAAGCAATAAAAGGTATTTTCAAAAAAAAAGGTTTTTTTAAATCATGTTCTCTTATTCGATTTTCAAAATTAAGAATTGGATAATTTAAGAGTTTTCAAGGTAAGCATTTTCAAAACAAGGAATGTTTTTTTGTAATTAAGCAGCTCAAAAGAAGATTTTGGAAATTAATAGAATTGATCAAGTTTTTTTTTTCAAATTCAAAAATGGAAAAAAGATTTTATCACTGCGTTTTTAAAATTTCTTCCCGGGGCGGAAGACTCAACAAGAGAACAAACAGTGAAAGAGAATCGTGGTAGAATTGATCGACGATGTTCGATTATATTCTTCGAATTCTCGACATTGGTTTTAAAAAATAGTTTTATTTTCTTTTATAACCTTTTTTTAATAATCGAGATTAGGATTAAAAGCAACCTTTTTTCTTTTGACCCAGTAGATCTAGTTAGACTAAGAGGTACTGTCACTTGACGGGCGCTCAGGGGTGCTGATCCTTCCCTGGACGTAATCGACTCCGAACCTAGATTTAGGTTATGAAGACCGGACCATAGGTTTAGTGGGTCCATTGCCGAGCTTTTGGACTTTACTTAGCTTAAGTGGCCTTTAGGTGGCTAATCACACCTTAGAAAAAAGATTAGTGGCGACTCCATTTACCAACGTCGTTTCGACAGGGTTCCCTGGACCCGAACGTTTCGACAGGAGGTAATCCTCCTCACATGCTCAAGGGTCCTCGGAAGAATCGTCTAAGGAGGCGACGTGGTACATCTGCTGCTGCGGGAAGGCAGTCCACTGATGGTAAGGAAACTGCGCTGGCCACTCGACCTTGTAATACTTCGATGACCAAGGCCGTACTGCCGTAGTCGGCGGGAATACAGAATGAGGGATGACCTGCACATAGCCGAGCTGTCGGAGGCATCGATCTGGGGAGTATGACTCACTAACATCCCGATACTGCACCAAACCGATGTACAAAGTCCTCGGGATGATGTGAGCCGGACGAGTCCCGTAAGGGCACCAAGTAACCTGAATATATATAGAATAAATTAACACGTACATTAGTAGCGAAAAAATTGGCCTTTTAATAGTTACGTATATAATTAATATAAATTAAATGGGGTAATTACCTCCGAAGCAGTAAGGCTGTCAAGACGGTGACGTAATGTCGTCAACCGGTCGGGCGATCTATCCTCGAGTCGGATATCCCAACTGGCACACCGAGGCTGATCGGGATCAATGGGACCACGTGGGGGGCGAAAGCATGGGAAGTACTCATAAATCCATGCCTGTAGTAGGGTCAAGCAACCAGCAATACCCTGACAATCTCCTCTACTCGCCACACCTAGCTGACGATATAGAGAGGCTAATGCCGCAGCTCCCCATGAATACTCGGGGACAATCGCCAAGCCACCCTTCACCTCGTGCAGGCATGAAGGTCTAATCCGATTCCCACTCTTATCGACAAACAAGCTCGAACCTAACAGAACCCAAACCCATCCTATCGCCTGGGTCTCAGGCAGCCGCTCACGCCCGCAGCGCTCGAAGACCGACTCACTCCGGACTCCCCCATGATCCTAGTGCTCTGTATTCAAGACCGCATCACCAACACCCAACTGCTCCATACATACATACTGCAGCTCCGCATACCCCGGATCCGCGGTAATCAAGCGTCCCTCCACTGGAACACCGAGGATATGCTGAACATCATGCAGCATGATCGTCATCTCACCGAAAGGCAAGTGAAAAGAGTTCGTATCGGGCTGCCACCGCTCGACGAACGCAGTGATAAGTGGACGATCAATCGATCTGAAGAGGCAGTAAGGGAGGTGTCCCAAGCCAGTACTGTCAATCATCGCCCGCACCTCCCCTGGCATGGCCTCGTACCAGTTTCTCAACTTACTGAAAACAAGTGCTCTGTTCTGGCACTTCAGCACTCCTCTCATCTCGCCCTCCGACATACGCGACGCTACGTGTCCAAGAAAACTGGGAATCACGTCACCGTATGTAGGGCCACCAGGCACTACGTCCCTAACGACCCAGCTATCATCAGTGCTGCCGGATCGTCTGGGTCGTTTGCTGCTCCCTAAAATCCATTTCAATTTATAATATCAAATAATAACAGAAATAATTCATTTAATTTATTCAACGCTCAATTTTACCCAAAACTTATCTACTAAAATCAATTTAATAACTGAAATTGTCAAAAACTAAGAACCTGATGTCGATGCAGCACTAGCAAAGCGGCCACCTGTACCCCGTGGGACGCCACCTCTAGCCCTAGGAGGGAGATCAAAATATGGCTGGGCCTCGGAGTCCGAAGCAGAAGAAGTATACCCCGTGGCCCCATCGAAACCAAGCTGCTGAATCTGAGCACCAGCAGCAGCCTCCCTCTCCCTATACATCCAAGCAGCCTCAGCCTCTCTCTCCCTTTGCAACTGCTCATGTCTCTCCCTACGGACGGAGGCAGTAACATTGCGACTCCTAGTGTGCCGCGGTCCAGAGCTACCAACGGTACCGACCTCCCTTCCAGCCTAAAATAAAAAATAATAATTAATTCTTGTAAATCAAAATTATAAGTAATTACAATAATAAATAATTATAGTCAAAAATTAATTATAGTCAAATAATAAAATAACTAAATAAAATAAAAATTAATAATTATTTAAGAATACTTAATTTTAATTAAATTTCATAATATACTTTGATTAAAAGTGATCAATTAACTAATTACAAAAAATAAATTCATTTATTTTAAAATTAATTCTAATTAAAAATAAAAATTTAACATTTTTATTTAAATTATTTTTTTTTAACTTTCCGGCGGTGCCGCCCCAGGGGGGCGCCACCGCCATGCCTACGCCGCCCCCAGGGGGCGCCACCGCTATGGTGACGCCGCCCCCCTGGGCGCCACTGCCATTTTTTCTAAGTTTTCCTATCCACCTAATCTAATTCAACCTACATCTAGAGCAAAAATTAAAATCTTACCATTGTAACCTTGTACGTCTTGTTCGACATGATGTTCTTGAAGAAGTTGAGAGAGTTTGAAGAAATTTTGAGAGTTAGAAAATGAAGTTTGAAGGAGTTTTGAAAGTTTAAATATCAAAAGGGTAAAAGTGTAAAAAGGGGGGCAGTGATAAGTAAAAAGGGGGCGGTGTTTAGCAATCCAGAATTATTAACATATATATATACCTATATATATTAAATGGAAATAAATAATTCGGGTTAGGCCGGGCTTGGGCTTTTAACAACAAAACCAAGGCCCGGACCGTGTTAAAAATGGGCCTCCTCTTTTTTCCAGAACCCAATCTTCGGGCCTTAACTTATTGTCCAAATTACCTTCCCATTTATCGGGTGGGCCTTCGAGTCTGGGCGGGTAACTATCCAAATCCAAATTCAAATCCAACTTTTCCCAAACATAGCATAATTGTATTTTCTATAGTAAAAATTTAATATGGAGTTATCGAACAAATGTCACAAAAAACGAGTTAGTTGAAAGAATAATATAAAATAAAAATATTGTTATAGGCAAGGATCATTGGATCAAGTTATTGTTCAATTTTGATTCTTATATGATATGTATATTATATATATTTGCGCCGATTAATTAAAACTTGAGTTTCTAAGATTGGAATTAGGCAATTAGCAGTTATATTAATATACTCTACTTTGGTTCTTAAATTGAACTTTTGAACCATGAAGGTATAGAACTTAAAACCATGGATAAGTTGTATAATTAATATCAAATTTAATGAATAGATATAAGATATGGAAAAACTAATTGTATTTTCTATAGTAAAAATTTAATATAAAGTTAACGAACATTCTGGTATCAAAAGAAGTTGAAGCTGCATTCCAAGTGAACCGTAACGACCCGAACCTGACTATTCAACCCGGAAAATGAACAATAACAACTCGAACCCGAAATTATCCGAACAATATGACTCGAAACCGAAAACGACCCAACCCAGAATGGACCCGAACCCGAATGACCCGACATTGAGCAATCCGAACCCAACCCGAAACCGGAAATTAACCGGACCCGCATGACCCAAAACTGACCCAACCCAGAAGACCAAACTTGAATCCAACCCGACCCGCCCATTTTCCAGTTCTATTCCTTGTTGTTATCAATCTTCCTAGGGGGAAACGATCCTTACTTGCCATGTTCTACCCATTTGAGTAGCACATGAGTTTGTGAGGAATATAAATTTTATTTCCTGGTGAACCCTCAATTGTAACGACCAGTTGAGGGCACATTAATTTGCTCCTGTTGTTCAAACTGTTCGAACTCTTTTCTCACATTTCTTTCTTCAGTTCTCTTTTCAGCATCCCAAAGATCATTTTGAAGCTGAGTTCTTTTTTCCTCCAACTTCTTTTTTCTGAATTGTAAATTTTCAAAGACAATTACATTAAACTTTGTTATTTTAATTAGGGTTATTTTAGGTATTTTCCTACTTAGGGTTTTCTATGGTTTCCTATGGTTCCTTAGATTCTTGATTTTTTCGTTATTTTAGATTTTTCTCATATTTGTCGAATACTTATATCAACTAATAGTATTAGTACAGAGTAAAAATAATAATATACCAAGTCATTCTACTCCTGCCTCTCAATCCACATCATCTCTCTGCATTTGTGTTTGAGCATATAATTTTCCTAAGTATTTGTGTTTGTCTTCAAGCATTTTCCCTGTGTGAAGCCTAAACTAATATTGAATTAACTTATATTTTAATTAGAAATTAAAATTGGTATTGTTAAGGATGAAATTGATTGAAATTGAGAAGTTTGAGCCAAATTGAAGGAAATGGAATTTATTCTATTCCACTTCTTCTCTCTAAAATCTTCAACTCAAATTCCCCTCAAATTAAGCATGCAAACAAAGAAGAATAATCTCCATTCCAAGCTTTTTCGTCTGCTATAAATGGCTTGGAATTTCATGGTTATTTGAATGAGTTTGGATAGCTCAAAGAAAGGTAAGAAACTAGTCAAAATTTTGATATTTTGGAGTTATTTGAAGGTAGATTTTAACTTATTTTGTGTTTGGGAGGTTGAAGCAAGGAAATTGATGTCTAAAAAGGGCACATGGAGGAGTATAAATTAAGAGTTTGGATTTTGGGGTAAGTGATTTTGATTTTGAATGAAGAAGTTGGATAATGCTATTGATTATGTGTTTATGTGGTTTTGAGTATTTGATATTTTGTTTAGGAGTGAGGAAATGATAAAAATGAGGTTGGAATTATAGAATATAGTGGAAAAAATGGGGAAAAGATGGGCTGCCCAAATCTAGAATTTTCCGAATTCCGGTGACCAGCCGGTGAGACCAGAGGCTGGCAGCAAACAGCCAGCAGGCCGCTGGGCCTGGCCCGCGCAGCCAGCCAGGCGGGCCAGCAATGGCCCAGCCTGCATGGCCTGCCTTGCAGGCCTGCGCTGGGCCTAGCCAATGCGGCCCAATAGAAAAAGTAAAGAAAAAGAAAGAAAGGAGGAAAGGAAAAGGAATAGGGAAAAAAGGGAAAAGGAAAAAGGGAAAGGAAAAAGAAAAAAAAAGAAATAAGAGAAAATAGAAAATTATGGATAATAAATTAATGGATGAATTATTATGGAGTTAAAAGATGATTTTACCCTTAGATACATTAAATTACGAATTTACCCCTAGATGATCAAATGGACAATCCGACCACATCGCTTATCTTAATAGGTCCGAATAATTCACGTCTTATTCCGTAATATTTGTGGGAACATAAATTCTCGTTTTGCCCTTAATTGGTTGAATTACCATATTACCCCTAGTTAGTCAAAGTATACTAACTTATCCTATTAAGTTGCGATTTCGAATCCGACCGAATAGGGTCAACGATTAGAACACGTAAAGAATGTCATCGTACTCTAAGACAGTAAAATTACCGTAATACCCTTGATAGGTATAATTACCCTTTTACCCATGTTAGGGTAATACAAGTAATTAGCTTTTTAGATCACACTTTCGGAATTGGAAAGCTACCGTAGTGATCCTTTTGGGTAAAAATTACCATGTTACCCTTGATTGACTAAATTAACATTATGCCCCTATGTCGTCAAATTTACGAAATTACCCTTAAGGGTGGAAATTGAGAGAATTCGACTATGTTGCTCACATCAATAAATTCATATGTACGTTGTGAAATCAAGATTGAAGATGAACCTAATGAAAAAGGAGTTTGTTCCATTCCCTTTGATGATGTTAAGGATGGAGAAAAAGACAAGAAGATTGCCAATGACAAGACAGATTCCAAGGTACAGGCCGCCGCACCTTTTCCATCAAGATTGAAGAAGTCAAAGAAAGAAGATGATGATCAAGATATTTTGGAGATACTTCATAAAGTTGAGGTCGACATCCCACTTCTTGATGCCATTCAACAAATTCCAAATGATGCAAAGTTACTTAAGCAACTTTGTACCAACAAGAAAAGGTTACAAGGTAAGGTAAGTGCTGGAGTTAATGTCTCTGTTGTGCTTCAAAAGAGTTTACCTCCCAAGTGCAAGGATCCATGTACGTTTTCTATTACTTGTTCTATTGGAAAAAGTGTTATAGAGAATGCTATGCTAGATTTAGGTGCATCTTTAAGTGTAATGCCTTATTCTTTTTATAAATCTTTGAATCTTGGTCCTTTGAAAAATACTGATGTGATTCTGCAGTTAGCTGATGCATCTTTGGTTCATCCCAAAGGTGTTCTGGAGAATGTTTTAATTAAAGTTGAACACTTGATTTTTCCTATTAACATCTTTGTTATGGAGATGGAACATTCGAAAGATCAATGTCCTCTTTTATTAGGAAGACCTTTTTTGAGAACTTCTCATACCAAGATCGATGTATTCGACGGTTCATTGACCATGGAATTTAATGGTGATGTAATCCACCCTAGAATTTCATTTCAATTGCCATTTAATTCTAACAAGTTTGTTTATGTTGTGAATGTTAAAAGTGTTAAGAAAGGAGCAAGTGAAGAAGTTTCATCAACAAAGCCTGATCAGATTTCCAGAGGAAGACAAAGGATAAGGGACATTCGACAACACTACAACGAGAATTTCCACCAATTTTGGGGGAGATTTAAGAAGTTGTGTGCCGATTGCCCTCAACATGGATTCAAAGAAGGAATTTTAATCCAAATCTTCTATGGAGGATTAGGACTTAAAGATCGAGTTCTTGTTGATTCCTTTAGTCGCATCCCCTTGTCCAAGAGAACCCAAAGAATGCATACTTTGCGCTTCAAGAATTGTCTCAAATGACACAATCTTCAAACCACAAGAAGAAGAAGAAAGCAAAGGAAAAGCGAGAAGCCAACAATCAAGAAGTTCAGCCACAAGGAGAGGAGCAGAAGATGGAAGCCAAAACACCAAAGGAAGATGCCCAAGGTCATGATCGAGCCAACCAAACCAATGTAGCCGACCATTGTCCGGCTATGACCCGGTCATCTGTGCCCATGGCCCGGCCATCCGAGCCACATGCCCGGCCGCGCCCAGCACTACCTGCACCAGTCGCGCCTCATGCCCGGCTAGGACCGGCCCCAGCCGAGCCGTGTCAGGAAAGCACCGCGCCATGTCCGGCACTAACCGCGCCACAAACCCGGCCACATCCGGCCAGTGCCGCGCCACCATCAGGCCACTACCGGCCATCCACCGTGCCACCACCAGCCATGCCCGTGCCATCACCATTCCGCGCTGATACACACTTTTTGATGATTTCAAGTCTTGATAAAATTCAACTTGAAGTTCTCAAAGCCATCAATGATACTCTCAAAATCATTGTGGACTTGTTGAAGGAATATATCCAAAGTTCCTTCACCCTTGAAGAATAATTTATTTAAGGCAGTCTAGCCAAAGATCTCAAAGAAAGGCGCTTATTGGGAGGCAACCCAATGATTTCACATGAAGGAACCAAAGGAAAGCAAATGGAGCTTAATTTGGACAATTCCAAGATGAATACGGAAGGAGTCAAGTTTCAGAAGCAATGATTCGCGAATGGAGCTTATGCCTACAAACAGAGAAGCTTTCTTTAACTCTATCTTTTTAGTTTCCCTTGCATTATTTTGTCTTGATTGATTATTGCTTTGATTGCTTGCCTATTCTTTGATGTGAATTAGTTGTTTGTGTTAGTTTCTATTTTATGAATTTATAATAACCACACTTATTATGCATGTTCATGTGTATTCACACATTGAGGACAATGTGTCTTTTAAGTGTGGGGGAGAGAGTCTAGAGAGTCTACTAGGGAGTTTACATGCATAGAATACCATGAAAATTTTTTGAAATTTTTTATTTTTCATATATATATTAATTTATTGATTTAATTATGATTGATTAATGCTTAGAAATTTTAAGGATGCTTTATTTGATTGATTGATTTATAGCATGATATCTTATTTCTTAGAATTAAGTATAATTAGAGTTTGTGATAAAAGCCTATTATTTATTGCTTCTATGATTATCTATTTCTAGAACTTGTGTTTAATTTTTATTAAAATTACAATTATGAAAGTATGTTATGGATATGTCAAGAACAAGTGTAGGGGACTACTTATATAAAAGGGTAGTTTAAAAAAATTGTTTTCATAAAAAGAAGTGTTTTCATGCAAGAGGAGAAGAGGTATTTCTGCATTTAAAAAAAATCAATCCATTGCTGTCACTCTTTTCTTAAACAAAAGGAGTTAGTAACCCTTGGAAAGAGGATAAGAGGCATGGAATTGCAGAAATATTGTCCCTTTGAAAAAATAAAAAGAAGGAGTCCTAGTAACCCCAAATCATGAACACTTCGAGGTTAGTAACCTCAATTTTCTAACTAATAATTACCCTTTGAAAATCTATTATAACCCACGAAAAACTCTTGATTTGTATCCATGATATGCATTCCTTTGAGTAATGGAGATAAAGATGAAAACATGAGCTTATGGAAAGAAGTAGTTATAGGATGTGATGAATGATAAGTGATTAGAACTACTTTAATTATGGTTACTTAAGAATAAAGATGCTTGCTATTTCTTGATCTTTTGAATTGAGTGCTCTTATGATTCTTTGTTATTTTGATTTCATAATTGCATTAATCCTTAATATGTGTATACATTCAAAGTTTTCGAAAGGTTTAAACTTAGATGGAATTTTGATTTGCAATAGTTTAGAGTCTATTTTGTGAGTTAGTTTTAGTTTTCGTTTTTCATAGTTTTTCTACACTAGTTTGCTAGGGACTAGCAAAGGTTTAGTGTGGGGGAAATTATGATCGAGCCAAAAAAGTCCCTATTTTTATGATCATTTTCCCATGCTTTTTACTATTTTTATGTGTATTTTAACCCTATTTTATAAGTATTTGTGTTTTTAGGTCTTGAAGACAAGAAAAGTGGAAACTTGTTGTTTTTCACTCTTTTTGGAGCTATTTTGATGACTTTTTGCAGAAATATGGACTTAGTAAATTGGAGTGAAGATTTGGAGATTTGAAGTTCGTGGTTGAAGATTTATTGAAGATAAATTGAAGAATTGAAGATGATTGAAGAATTATTTCAAGAGGCAAGAATTGAAGATTTGAGCTTTAATTGCGAAGGATTGAAGACAAGTTATGAAGAAGCCCAGAAGCTATGGAATTTTGGATATTTTATATGGGATAATACTCAGCTCATATAAGCCCACAATTGGAGATAAAAACCCAATTTGTGCCGCCTATATCCAAGGAAATATCCAATTCCCGCATATTACCGCTACTAGTCCTAACAGGATTAGGATTCAGCGCAGTCTCGGTAAAAAGGCAATAACTTTCTGCTCAGATGTCCGTTTTAGGCCCGTGAGTAGGCGTTGGAAAGCTAATTCCGAGATCTACAAGTTTCCTTTGAAGTCCAAGACCTAGTTCTGCCATCTTTAAGCCTGAAATTTCCGTTGAATTTCCTGCATGATTCCAGAATTTTTCAGGATCCTATTTTGACTAGGATTTCGGTTCTAAGAAGACTTTTAAGCTAACTTGGAGACCAAGTCAGCCTCTAAACCATCCTAGAGTCCTATCCTAATTAGAATTGGAGTCTTTATGGTTATTTCCACTATAAATAGCCACCCTTTGTAACACAAATCACATAATACCACACAATTACAATTCTTATTCTTCTTTTTATTAGAAAATATTCTAGTTTTTTCTCTAGTTTTAGGTTGAGGGTGTCGACACCTCTCTTTGCATAGAGAGGTGCTGATCAGACCAAAATCATACATCTTTTTATTAGCTTTCTCCTATGCTTTTTGAGTGTTTTATGCTTGATTATGCATTATATTGGTTATAATTGTGTTCATAGGTGTTGACAAGAAGAAAAGTGCAAAATCATCAATTTTGTACCTTTGTAGAGCCATTTTGGATGATTTATGATACAAATATTTTCCAAGGAAGTTTTGGATGAAGAATGGAGCCATCATTTTCTTGATTGAAAAGCTTAAAGAGTCAATTTTATGCTTATCAGAGTCATAAAGTTGATTGCTTGGTGTTTTCAAGGCAAAGGATCAAAGACAAGTTCAAGGCAAGAAGACATGTCAAGGTGATGAGCTATGACACAGCCCATCTGGGTGATCAGGCGAAACACATGGGTCTTCAGACAAACCATGTGGGCACCCAGCTGGAGTCGTGACACTACCCACCTGGGTTCTCAAACAAACCACATGGGTGCTCAAGGCAACCATTTGGGCGCCCAGGTGGAGTCGGGGTCCTTGTTCCGCACGCGCCTAGCAGCCAGCGTTGACACTTTCATGTCACTTCCTCTTGAAGCTACTTCAATACTTTCCAGACTTGGCGATAGTTCAGGAAAACAGTCATAACTTTTGATACAGAACTCCAAATGAGGTGTATGAATATGCGTTGGAAAGCTAACTCCGAGGGCTACAACGTTCGTGTTTTGGTCCAAGCCCAGATCTGACGTTTTCATGGACGAAAATGCCCCTGAAGCCTGTGGACAGAATCTGTCATGGGCCTGACTTGCATTTTTTATGAATTGAGCCCATATAACTTATTTGGGTCAGCTTGAAGATATGGAGAATAGCCCAGAACGTCCCTAGGGTTAGTTTAAGTCATCTAGAACTCTAAATTAAACCCTAGGCAGCCCCCTATATATACCCTCTTGTCCTAGAACCCTAATATACATAGAGAACAACTTACACACATACAATATTCTTAGGTTTTTACGGTTTTGAAGAGGAGGCCGCCGCCTCCCTCTTCTCTTCCTATTTTCTTTTTAAGTTTTCCAGCCTCTCATGGATTGGAAACAATCCATGAGTAGCTAAACTCTTATACTTCTTTTCCTTAGGTATTTTTGATCAATGAATCTATGGTGAGACTTTTGTTCTTAATAATTTGATTTTTTCCGTTTGAAAATGTTTCTTATACCTGTACTTCATCTTATGTGTTCATATTTTGATTGATTTGGTGCACAACGTATCTTGAAATTTATGAATGCTATAGTTAGATTCAAGTTGGCTTGAGTCAAGCTAATGTCGGTCCAAGTGACAGTTGTTAATTCTAGGAGTCCTAGGTTCAATGGGATTATCAAACCTTGTTGAAATCTATAGTCCGAGATGGTAATAGATGTAGACGAGTTTGGTATTGATTTATCATGCTTGCGGAAAAATAAATCTTAATGCTTGTTCTATGATTCTTCCCAGGGGGATGCTTGATTAGAAACAATAGAAATTGGTTTTTGCGATATGCGGATTGATTTTATTAGCATGTTGGAGGGTTGAGTATTCCTCTCCTAAACCAATTATTCAAGTGGAGTTGTTTAAGATGTTAAGAGGATTATTTTATTCCAATGAAAATTGATGTCTACGTCTTAGGCTATATATCGATTTGGGGTAATTTATGATTCTTAATTGATTGTAATTTAAGTCAAATTAATGTTTTGTGTCCATGATCCATGATTTATTAGATCAAAATAATTAGCTAAAAAAGAAGAAGTATGTTTTTAATCAATTTTTTTTCTTAAACTATTTTCTAGATCTTTAGTTTTATTCTATTTTATTGTTTTCTAATTCAGTTTGGCTATTTTGAAAAAACCCATAAAAATCCCCTTGGTAAGACTTTCTTTAGTGTAATTTGGATTTAATTTGTTTCCACCTTCTCTGTGGGATTCGACCCCTACTTGCCCTAGCTATTAGTTATTGGTTTATGGGGATTTATTTTGTGATTGCTCAACGACTCGATCACAATTTTGGCGTCGTTGCCGGGGAAGGAAGGAAGCAACAAGAAGATTGAAGACAAATTACTACCTAAGAATTTCTTACCTTTATCTTTTTATTTTTTTTCGTTATTTTTCTTTTTCTTTTATTTTTGTTTATTTTTCTTAGTCACTTTTAATTGTTGAATTTTTCATTTAAGTTCTTTCTAGGAGTTGTATGCCAAATTCAAGGAGTAGTGGTACTAAAAACTTGGAATTCAATCCTGAGCCTGTACGTACACTCTTTACACTAAGTAAGGAGAATTTGACTAGAGAGCAAGGAGGAGATTCGTCAACACCAAGTTCTTAATCTAGCTCTCCACATTCCACCACTTCTTCTTCAACTTTGGAACCACAACCCCCAAGAGAAAACATGGCCGAAAGTGACAACAATGCTAGGACTTTGAGGGAACTTGCTGTCCCAAACGTGGCTACTCGGCGCTTAACAATTCAATATCCAACCAATGAAGAAAATTTTGAAATCAAGTCTGGATTCATTTAGTTATTGCCAAAATTCCATGGTATGCCTGGAGAAGATCCACATCGACATCTCACTGATTTTCAAATTGTTTGTTCATCCATGAAGATGCAAGGTATTTCTGAGGAGCAATTCAAACTTAGAACTTTTCCTTTTACCCTTATGGATCGTGCAAAGGATTGGTTGTACTACATGCCTAGCGGTTCAATCACTTCTTGGACGAGCCTTAAGAAGATGTTTTTGGAGAAATTCTTTCCTGCTCATAAAGTATCAAGCATAAGAAAGAAAATGAGTGGAATTAAGCAATCCCAAGGCGAGACAATGTATGAGTTTTGGGAACGTTTCAAGAGATTGTGCTCAAGTTGTCCAAATCATCAGATCCCTGAACAATTGCTTATTCAGTACTTCTATGAAGGTTTACTCCCATTTGATAGATCTTCCATAGACTTTGCAAGTGGAGGAGCTTTCATCGACAAAACTCCCACCAATGCTTGGACTTTGATCGAGAACATGGCTGCAAACACACAACAATTTGGTACTCGTGAGAGTTGTGCACAAAGAGATGGAAATATCAAAAAGATCAATGAAGTCTCAACCCATTCCTCCACATTGGAGCAACGTGTTGAAGAGACAAATCAACAAATTGCTTTGCTCACTGATTTGTTCAAATCGAACTTTTCAAGTGTGCCAAAGGTTTGTGGAATTTGTTCATTAGGACATCACACTGATAGGTGCCCTAGTTTGCTCAAAGATGATGTTGAAGAAGTTAATGCTTTAGGAATGCAAGAGGGATTTCAAAGGAAGCAAGAGCCATTTCCAAGAAGCTACAATTCTTATGGGAACCAAGGTACTTACCAAGCAAGGCCAAACAACTATCCAAAGCCTAATTTTCAGCCATCCTCACATTATTCTGAAGGAATGCAACAAATGAAAGAGACCATGGAGATCTTAAAGAAGCAAATAGGTCAATTGGCAAGTGATGTGAGTGAGCTCAAAGCACAAAGCCAAAACAAGATCCCATCTCAATCAAAAGTGCTTCCTAAGGAAAATGTGAATGTTATTACCTTGAGAAGTGGAAAGGAGTTGGAAGAAGCATATCCAACTAAGCCCACAATGGATGAAGGGACAAGCAAGAACGAAAATGAATTGCATGTGCTAGTGAAAGAAGTCGAGATTGAAGATGAAGCCAAGGAAACTTCTACTGTCGCCCAAATTGGATTCAAAGAAGGAACCTTTTCCAATGAGATTGAAGAGATCAAAGAAAGAAGATGATGATCAAGACATCTTGGACATTTTTCGAAAGGTCGAGGTCAACATCCCACTTCTTGATGCAATTCAACAAGTGCCAAGGTATGCAAAGCTTCTTAAGCAATTGTGTACAAACAAGAAGAGGTTGAAAGGTAAGTTAAATGTTGGAGCAACTGTTTCTGCTGTTTTGCAAAAACATTTACCTCCTAAATGCAAGGATCCAGGTATGTTCTCAATTACATGTTCAATTGGAAATAACATCATTGAAAATGCTATGCTTGACTTAGGAGCATCCTTAAGTGTCATGCCTTATTCTTTCTATCAAACTTTAAATATTGGTCCTTTAAAATACACTGATGTTGTTCTTCAATTGGCTGATGGATCTTTGGTACATCCCAAGGGTGTGCTAGAGAATATTTTAATTAAAGTGCAACATTTAATTTTTCCTATTGACATTTTTGTTATGGAAATGGAAGGAGAAATTACAAAGGATCAATGCCCTCTCTTATTAGGAAGACCTTTCCTAAGGACCTCTCACACCAAGATCGATGTTTTCGATGGTTCATTGACAATGGAATTTGATGGTGATGTTATTCATCCTAAAATTTCATCTAATTTATTTTTGAAGACTAATGATTTTGTTTGTGTAGTGAAAACTGGGTAAAGAAAGAGTTAGGTGAAGCATCTTCAACCATGACAAGAGAACAATTGCAAAGGGGAGACAAAGGATTACAAGTTTTCGACAATGCAAGGATGAGAATTTTTATCTAGCTTGGGAGAGATTCAAGAAACTTTGCGTCGATTGTCCTCAACATGCCATACCTCAAGGAATTTTGATCGAATATTTCTATCAAGGATTAGGAATTGATGATCAAATTCTTGTGGATAGCATCAACGACATACCCTTGTTCGATCGTACTTGTGAAGACGCATATGAAGCATTGGAAGCTTTGACTCAAGCAATTGCACCTCCAAGTTGGACAAAGAAGAAAGACAAGGAAAATCTTGGAGGAAGAGGTGAAATTTCTATCAACACGCATGAAGATGTCAACAAGGATATGAAGGAAGCTCGAGAAAAGTTACTCAAATTCGAAGAAGCCATACTTGAACTTTTCAAAGCCATGAGTGACACTCTCAACATCATCGTGGACTTATTGAAGGAGCACACTCAACGTTCCTTCACACATGGAGAATAAGAGTCCTCGAGGATGTCTAGCCAAAGACAATAAATGAAGGAGCTACTTGGGAGGCAACCCAAGAAACTAACATCTATCTTTCTTTTTAATTTTCTTTTTATTAGTTTTTAGATCATTCTGCATTTTCATGTTTTGAATTTTCTTTGTAGATTCAAATTGAGGAGCATTACAAGCAAATGGAGACAAGTGGAGGAAGCACACGTGAAGATAGCAAATGGAGCTTACGCTTTGCAAAAATAGAGAAGCTTTCTTAACTCCCATTTAATTTCATATGCTTTGATTGTTGATTGATGCATATTGAGATTGATTGTTTACTCCTTGAATTGAATTGTTTTTCATGTGTATCATTGTATATATCATCTCATGCATATCATACATATAGAATCTTAAGTGATAAGAGCCTAAGGTACCTCTTTGATGGTTATCAATGTAATTTTTGGTAAGAGATAAGTGTTCTTGGATTGAAAGATTTTTGGGAATCTTTGTGAAAGTTTTGATACTAGAGCCCGACTCTAGCCGGGCGCCCAGGCAGTTTGTCTGAACCCCCAGCTAGAAAGCCTGAGCACCCAGATGCCGAACACTAAGCTAGGACAGTGCCGACCATCCAAATGCCAAGCCGAGCCTCTCAACTCCCAACAGCCACATCCAAATTCGCACACTATAAATACCACCCATCACCCATCTTCAATTCTCCAACACCCATCTCCAACCCAAAACCCATTTCATTTTTCTTCTACTACCTTTTATTCACAAATTCACTCACTTTAATCATTAATTTCACTACTTCATCACTTACAAATCATTTCTTTCATCTTTTTATCACCCAAAAACACTTACCCATTAGATTATCCAACTTCTTTTCCATCAAATTCCTCAAATTTTCAAATTTTCAAGTTTTGGAGAAGTTGTAGATTTATTTGGATTTTTGTTTGAAGTGGTTAGAAAGGAGATAAGAGATCATTTTGGAGTTGATTGAGGAGTATTTGAGCATTGGGAAGTGCTACATTGGATGTTCAAGAGAGATTTTTCAAGAAACCCTACAAGGTTACCTAGTGCCCACCAAGTGTTCGAAAAAATGTCAAGGCGAGTGAGAACAGGAGCTTCAACGCACAAGCCCCACCAAATGAGGAAGACAATGCCGCTCAACCATTCCTTGATGTGCCGCCACCAATTTTTGTTGACAATGATTGTAGAGAGTGGTATGGAGCAAGGTATAACAATTCCTTCATCATAGAGAAAGTACTTCCAACCAACATTGATCAAGAACTTGGAGTTGGCCCCTTGTTTGTCAGTAGAGGATGGGAGTCACTTCTTCAAGTGGATGGATACTACTACCCCGATTTGGTGAAGCAATTCTATGCAAATATGGACAAGGATCGTGATGGACATGAATACACCATCAACACAATGGTGAAAGGTAAATACATTGTGGTTGATGAGGAATATTTGTGTCAATTGCTTGGCTTGAATAATGAGGGTAGTATGTTCTATTTCACTTATGTTGATGGAGAACAAAAGACCGCTACCGAGAGTACATGGAAAAGGAATGATGCTTTGCGAAGATTTAACATTCCTCTTGGTATGGACAACCAAGGTAATAGGGAAGTAAAGGTCAAGCACATGGAACCTGGGGATACTTGTGTGTTATTTGCCACATCATAATGTCATTCCTAGGAGTAGTAACAAGCATAAGCTTCGCATTGAAGACTTCTATGTTGTGGATAAGCTTTGTCATGGATTAGGCCGTTGTGATGGAATAGCAATGGCTAGGTTGTTGCTCTCAAGGATGTGGGAAGTTGTCAAACCCACCTATGATGATAAGACCTTTGTTTTTCCATTATTGATTAGCAAGATTTTGATTAATGAAGGAGTTGAAGTCGATGGTGAATTACACTTCAACAACGAAGGCAATGTCATCAATGTAAGTTGTTTAAGTCATTTGGGTATTAAGAGGCGAGTCATTGCCAATCGTGCACATTGGTATAATGTGCATCGAAGGACTTATGAGCAAGGACTTGAACAACCACATGTGGAAGGACAACCACCCTTGGAAGTTGATGGAGAGAATTTCCATGAGCTACCTATGAGACAATTCCAACAACTTATGGTTCAAGAGATGAGGTAACATAGAAGTGAAATGAGAGCTTACATGGAGCAAATGGAAGAGATCATGCGAGACTACATGGGCCAAAGGAGGCCAAGGAGAGGCCGATGACTCTTATCCTTAGGACACTATATGTTTTCCATTTTATTTTTCTTATGTTTTGCATTTTATCATGACATTGCATGCATTTTTCTTTTATTTGTGTTTTAATTTATATTTGTCTTATGTTTATTTTGGATCTTATGAAAGACTTAAGTGTTTGGATGCTATGATTGATAATATGTTTGAATTAATTTGCTAAGATTGAGCTTCGACTTTCTTTGTGAATTAATCTCACATGTATTCAATTAATTTGATTGCCCCACTTATTGTGTTTTGGTTGCTAGTGAATGATTATTTGATTTGTCTAGAATTTTGGTTCTTCTTTATAAGTCAAATTTATCATTTTGCACTTGCTTTTCCAAAAATTTCATAAGAGATCATTGAATTTTTTGTCAAATTACTAGCACAACACACATTGAGGACAATGTGTCTTTTAAGTGTGGGGGAGGAATTAGTCTATTTGAAAGATCCTATTTTTCTATATTTCTTATCTTATTGACTAGAGATAAATTTTTCAAAATTTTTGAAGAAAATTGAAATTGTTTTGTATTTCTAATTAAGTTTTGATTTAATTTCCATGAGTATAGTCTTGTGTAATACTAATTTGGTTTAAATACATTGAAAATATTTTTCAAAATTTCTTATGTATAATTTCATTCTTTGATTGAGAAGTGTAATTATAAGGTTTTTCATACCCAAAAATGGTTTGACAAGTGTATTACTTCTATAACTTGTGTTGAATCTTGTGTACATTTATAGAAGTATGTCATGGATATGTCAAAGACAAAGTGTGGGGGTATGAAGGGTAGCTAAAATCTTTTAAAAGAAGTGTTTTCATGAAAGAGGAGAAGAGATACTTCTGATCTTTCCATAGTTGTCACTCTTTAATTAAAATATATATATATATAATAATAATAATAATAATAATAATAATAATAATAATAATAAGGTTAGTAACCTTAAAAGAGGATTAGAGGCATGGAATGCGGAAGTATTGTCCCTCTGAAAAAACAAAAAAGAGTGTTAGTAACCTCAAAAGAAAAAGGGAGTTAGTAACCCCTAAATCATGAACACTTGTAAGGTTAGTAACCTTGTTTTCTTAAAATGTAGTCACCCTTTTTAAACCCATTCTAATTTTTGATGAATATCCATGATATTACTTTTTCTTTGGAAATAGATGTAATTACAAGCTTATGGTAAGTTTTCCTTGTCAAAATCATCAAAGGTATGTTGATATTAGAACTTACATTATCGTTGGAGTGATTTTGTGTATAGTTGATTTGAATCTTATGGTCTTTATATTTTTACTAACTTATATTGCATTTGATTAGAAAATGTAGATTAAATTCTTAATTTGTTAGAGATACTTTGTTTTCTAAGTTTGATGTTTCTAGTCAATGTTTTCATAATGTTTGTGGTTATCGTTCTAGTTAAGAAAACCCTCAGGTGACATCACACCTCCTAAGTACCTCTATCAGTCTTAGGTTGAAATGGCTTGCGTCACGAGCTAAGTGCCGCCGTACACCTACGAAAGTGGAATCAATACATTGCTTAGTTTAGGACTAACTTTTGTTTTCTTAGGATTTTTAGCACTAGTTTGCTAGGGACTAGCAAAGCTTAAGTGTGGGGGAAATATGATCAGACCAAAATCATACACCTTTTTATTAGCTTTTTCATATGCTTTTTGAGTGTTTTATGCTTGATTATGCCTTATATTGGTTATAATTGTGTTCATAGGTGTTGACAAGAAGAAAAGTGCAAAATTATCAATTTTGTACCTTTATAGAGCCTTTTTGGATGATTTATGACACAAATATTTTCCAAGGAAGATTTGGATGAAGAATGGAGCCATCATGTTCGTGATTGAAGAGCTTGAAGAGTCAATTTTATGCTTATCAAAGTCATAAAGTTGATTGCTTGGTGTTTTCAAGGCAAAGGAGCAAAGACAAGTTCAAGGCAAGAAGACATGTCAAGGTGATGAGCTAAGACACAGCCCATCTGGGTGATCAGGCGAAACACATGGGTCTTCAGATAAACCATGTGGGCACCCAACTGGAGTCGTGACACTGCCCACTTGGGTTCTCAAGCAAACCACATGGGTGCTCAAGGCAACCATGTGGGCGCCCAGGTCGAGTCGGGGTCCTGGTCCCTCGCACGCCCAGCAGCCAACGTCGACACTCCCATGTCACTTCCTCTTGAAGCTACTTCAATACTTTCCAGATTTGGCGACAGTTCAGGAAAATAGCCATAACTTTTGATCCAGAGCTCCAAATGAGGCTTATGAAGATGCGTTGAAAAGCTAACTCTAAGAGCTAAAACTTTCATGTTTTAGTCAAATCCCAGATTTGACGTTTTCATGGACGAAAATGCCCCTGAAGTCTGCGGACAGAATCTGTTTTGGGCCTGACTTGCGTTTTTGATCAATTGAGCCCATATAATCTATTTGGGTCAGCTTGAATATATGAAGAACAGCCCAGAACGTCCCTAGGGTTAGTTTAAGTCAGTTATAACTCTAAATTAAACCCTAGGCAACCCCTATATAAACCCTCTTATCCTAGAAACCCTAGACACATAGAATAAATTTTCTCTCAACTTATACAATCTGCGGTTTTAAAGAGGAGGCCGCTGCCTCCCTCTTCTCTTCTTATTTTCGTTGTAAGTTTTCCACCTCTCATGGATTGTTCCAATCCATGAGTAGGTAAACTCTTATACTTCTTTTCCTTAGGTATTTTTGATCAATGAATCTATGGTGAGACTTTTGTTCTTAATAATTTGATTTTTCTGTTTGAATATGTTTCTTATCCCTATGCTTCATCTTATGTGTTCATATTTTGATTGATTTGGTGTGCTACTTATCTTGAGATTTATGAATGCTATAGTTAGATTCAAGTTGGCTTGAGTCAAGCTAATGTTGGTCCAAGTGACAATTGTTAATTCTAGGAGTCCTAGGTTCAATGGGATTATCAAACCTTGTTGAAATCTATAGGCCGAGATGGTAATAGATGTAGATGAGTTTGGTATTGATTTATCATGCATGTGGAAAAGAATAATCTTAATGCTTATTCTAGGAAAGGCTGGAACCCGGATTAGAATATTAGAGGTTAGTTTTAGCGAGATGCGGATTAATCTTATTAGCATGTT
>AWUE01012868.1:0-10042 GCA_001974825.2 Corchorus olitorius
AAACTGCGCCTGAATCCTAATCCTGTTAGGACTAGAATCGGGAATCTACGGGATTTTGATATTTCCTTGGATTTAGGAGTCATTAATTGGGATTTTAATTCCAATTAATATCTTATATGGGATGAGTATTTTCCCATATAAATTATCCATAAATACCAAAGCTTAAGGGCTTATCCATGGCTTGTCTTCAATTAAACCTCCAATTCTTCAATTCTTCCTCTTGAAATAAATCTTCAATGGTCTTCAAGTCTCCAATTTATCTTCAAATGGTCTTCAAACACGAACTTCGAATCTCCAAATATATGCTCAAAATTGCTTTGCTCAAATCTGTGTAAAAAGTCATCAAAATAGCTACAAAAATAGTGAAAAATAACAATTTCTCATTTTCACATCACTTAAAGACTAAAAACACAAATATTAATAAAATAGCATATAATTAAGCATAAATGGGTCTAAAAACATAGTAAAATAGGCATAAAAATAGGGTCTTTTTTAGCTCAATCAGTACCATCAAATCCGAATTAGGCCAGGTGACAAATGGAAGACTGCTTTCAAAACAAAGGATGGCCTTTTTGAATGGTGGGTGATGTCATTCGGATTGTCAAATGCTCCTAGCACTTTCATGCGCCTTATGAATCAGGTACTTAAACCCTTCATTGGAAAGTTTGTGGTTGTTTATTTTGATGATATGCTGATTTATAGTGCTAGTGATGTTGAGCATATTGAACATTTGAGGGAAGTGCTAACTGTCTTGTAAAAGAATCAGTTGTTTGTTAATTTGAAGAAGTGTAGCTTCATGACTAGTCAGTTGTTATTCTTGGGCTATGTGGTTAGTGCTGATGGAATCAAGGTTGATGAGGAGAAGATTAAGGCTATTAGGGAATGACCAACTCCAAAAACAATTTCTAAGGTTCGCAGTTTCCATGGGCTTGCAACCTTCTATCCAAGGTTTATTAAGAATTTTAGTAGTATTGTGGCACCCATCACTGATTGTCTGAAGAAAGGGAAGTTTCAATGGGGTGAAGAAGAAGAGAAAAGCTTTGCCTTGATCAAAGAGAAGCTAAGTACTGCACCTATATTAGCTTTACCTTCCTTTGAGAAATTGTTTGAAGTGGATGTTGATGCTAGTGGAATTGGTATTGGAGCTGTTTTATCTCAGGAGAAGAGACCCGTGGCTTACTTTAGTGAGAAGCTTAGTGAGGCTTGACAAAAGTGGTCAACTTATGAGAAGGAGTTTTATGCAGTTGTGAGAGCACTGAAGACTTGGGAGCACTATCTCATAGGTAAGGAGTTCATTCTGTATTCTGGACATGAAGCCTTAAAGCACTTGTACAGCCAGCGACGGATTTCGAGCAACATGCACGCAAGGTGGATAACTTTTCTTCACAAGTTTCCTTTTGTGTTGAAGCATAAGTCCGCAGTGCAGAATCGTGTGGCTGATGCTCTTAGTAGGAGGGTACTTCTCTTAACAACTCTTAGCAGTGAAGTTGTTGGATTTGACTATTTGAAAGAGTTGTATGAAGAAGATGAGGACTTCAAAGGAATTTGGCGAGATTGTCAACTTAAGCAACCTGGTGGAGAATTTCATGTTCATGATGGATACTTGATGAAGGAGAATATGTTGTGTCTTCCTCGCTCTTCTTTAAGGGAGAAGTTGATTAAAGACTTGCATGGTGGCGGTTTAGCTGGGCATCTTGGTAGGGATAAGACTATAGCTGCATTGGAGGAGAGGTTTTATTGGCTTCAACTTAAGCGAGATGTGGGAAAGATTGTGAAGTCTTGCTATGTGTGCCAAACTGCCAAAGGCCAAGCTCAAAACACTGGTCTTTACATGCCTTTACTAGTGCCTGATCGAATTTGGGAGGACTTGTCCATGGATTTCATTTTGGGTTTACCACGAACTCAACGAGGTATGGATTTTGTTTTTGTTGTGGTGGATAGGTTCTCAAAGATGGGGCATTTCATTCCATGTAGGAAGACAACTGATGCTTCAGGAGTTGCAAAACTGTTCTTCAAGGAGATTGTCAGATTGCATGGAGTGCCAAAGTCTATCACCTCAGACCGTGATACCAGGTTTTTGAGTCATTTTTGGTTGAACTTATGGAAGTTGTTTGATTCTTCTTTGAAGTTTAGTAGTACTGCTCATCCGCAAACTTATGGTCAAACCGAAGCACTCAATAGAACTTTGGGAAATCTTATTAGAAGCATTTGTGGAGATAAGCCTAGACAGTGGGATTTCGCTTTGGCTCAAGCGGAATTTACTTACAATAATGCTGTGCATATTGCTACAGGCAAGTCACCTTTTTCTGTGGTTTATATGCAAAGTCCAAATCATGCTGTAGATTTGGTGAAGCTTCCTAGAGTTCCTGGTGTTAGTGTTGCTGCTGAAAACTTAGCCGAGCAAGTTCAAGAGGTTCAAGCCGAGGTGAAGCAAAGGTTGGAGAAAACCAATGCCGAGTACAAGACTCCTGCTGACAAACATCGGAGGGAGTTAGTGTTCAAGGAAGGGGATGAAGTCATGGTGTTCTTGAGGAAAGAGAGGTTCCCTATTGGCACTTACAACAAATTGAAGCCGAAGAAGTATGGTCCATACAAGGTGCTGAAGAAGATTAATGACAATGCCTATGTCATTGACTTACCAGAAACTTGGGGCATTTCAAGGACCTTCAATGTTGCTGATCTGTACGAGTTTCATTCTTCCGAGGAGCCATTGTATCCGGAGATCAACTCGAGGTCGAGTTCTCTTTAAGTGGAGGGGACTGACGCAGGACGTTATTTTTATTTTAATTATTTCTTTTTGCTATTTTAATTATTTCCTAGTTTAATTAGGATTTAGTCTTTTATTTTCCTAGTCCTATGTTGACTTGGACTTAGGTATTTAGTTTGCCTATATAAAGGCCTTTTAATTCAGAAATAAAACACAACTCTTGAATTCTATTTTTTTTCTCTAAATAAAGCTTTTGTGGAATATTTTCCCAAAGTTGAGATTGATTCTCAAACCTAAGATTTCTTGATTGTTAAAGGATCTTGTTTTCTTCGTTTACCGCTACGTCACCATTTGTTTAAAGACTAAACTTATTTCCATGTTTGCTTTGGTCCTTGATTTAGGGTTTTGCCTAATTCTTGATACAATTTGATTCTTGATTTACATCATTGATATGCAATTTGTGTTTTTGTTCCTGAATTTTGCTAATTGTTCACTTGATGTGCAGAAAAGTCCGCAGTTGTCCAAGTTGGCTTTTAGCTTCTAATTTCGTTAAGCTTAATTGTTAATTCAATTCAATTAAATCATTGGGTTGTAATAAATAGTAGCTAAACATATGCATACCATACTTATTACTTATATACTTAAACTGTCTGCATTTCATGCCACCATTATATGTCCCGATTGTTAAAAGGGTGTTTTTGACTATGACGGGCAAATCCCAGGTAAAGGTGCATGAGCACGATCTCTCGGGATTTCGCTCTGAGATCGAACAACTTTTATGAATATCCCCGGAGGGCTGGGCTAGGTTCGTGGGGGTTGACTCGAGTAAACCCCTCTTTGTTAATCAAATGATAAAATTTGAATCTTGCATGCATCATATCATTCATGCATTAACCAAGACTTAGGTTAAAGTGAAAAAACCGAAAATTCAAAAGAATTGTTTTCTTTTATACCAAAAATGCCCCTTCTTGGTTGGAAGGTCCCTGTTTTCATTTCAAAAAAATGCTCCTTCTCGATTAGAAGGTCCTTGTTTTCAGTTCCGAAAATGCCTCTTCCTGGTTGGAAGGTCCCTGTTTTCATTTCCAAAAATGCCCCTTCCTGGTCGGAAGGTTCTTGTTTTCATTACCAAAAATGCCCCTTCCTGGTTGGAAGGTCCCTATTTTCATTTCAAAAAAATGCTCCTTCCTGGTCGGAAGGTCCTTGTTTTCATTTCAAAAATGCCCCTTCCTGGTTGGAAGGTCCTTGTTTTCATTTCCAAGAATGCCCCTTCCTGGTTGGAAGGTCCCTGTTTTCATTTTGATTTTCATTTCCAAAAATGCCCCTTCCCGGTCGGAAGGTCCCAGTTTTCCTTCAATATTCCAAAGTTTGTCATTCCTCACTGGAAGGTGTTGTTTAAATTCTCAGTTTGCCCTTCCTCGTCGGAAGGTGTTGTCAGCATCCCCAGTTTGCCCTTCCTCATCGGAAGGTGTTGTTTAAATTCCCAGTTTGCCCTTCCTCATCGGAAGGTGCAGTTTAAATTCTTAATTTGCCCTTCCCCACCGGAAGGTTTTGATTTCATTCCTGTTTTGCCCTTCCTGGTCGGAAGGTGTTGTTTTCAATGTTTTATTTCCATTTTGCCCTTCCCCACCGGAAGGTTTTGATTTCATTCCTGATTTGCCCTTGCCGGTCGGAAGGTGTTGTTTTCAATGTTTTATTCCCGTTTTGCCCTTCCCCACCGGAAGGTTTTGATTTCATTCCTGTTTTGCCCTTCCTGGTCGGAAGGTGTTGTTTTCAATATTTTATTCCCGTTTTGCCCTTCCCATTGGAAGGAGTCGTTCCTATTCCCTTCTTGTCATTCCTGGTACATGTCTTATTTTCACGGAATAAAAGGTTTCAATTCACTTGAAGCAAACAAAAATCAAAACATTGGATTAAGAACAAAAAACAACCTTTTTATTTTAGACCCACATTAGATCTAGTTTGACTTAGATTACCGTCTCTTGACGGGCGTGCCGGGGGTGCTCATCCTTCCCCGGACGTAATCGACTCCCGAATCTAGACTCAGGTGAGAAGACCGGACCTATAGGTTTAGCGGGCCCCATGCCAAGCACTGGACCTCATTAGACTAGTTAGGTCAATTAGGTGACTAATCACACCTTAGAATTTTGATTAGTGGCGACTCCCCCTCATTTTAAGTCGTTAACGGCAGGGTTCGGACCTCGGACCCGCACGTTGCGACAATTACATATGCTCCTACAATTACATAGGTCAATTATGTTTTTTGCTTTTTATATGTAAATTATTTGTTTGGCTGGATGAATTTCTCCTAACTGATTAACTTACAGCCAATGCAATATCTTCTTACTAACTGACTCAAACAACTACAAAAAATATAGCCCTAATAAGAAGATGACTGCAGCGCAAGCGCAGGCCGCCCTGCTTGTATATATTATTTTTAGTGACTATTGAAATTACATATTGGCCAAATTAAGGATTAATGTGGTGCGCCGTTTTGGCTTTTTTGGGTCTTTTCTCACTTTTCGGGTGACTAAAAAGGCCCTCGATAAATTTCTCCTTTACTTTTCCTGCTGCCCTTTTTTGTGATTTACTATTTTTATATTTATGATTAAGTGTGTTTTATTTACATTTTAATTGTGTGTGGATATTAGGATTTACCGGGTCAACTCCTCTGCTGGAATTCCAAAGGATTGGTGCTATAAATGTATCTGCAATAACGATTGATTCATGGGAAACTATTGACATTCCAGTTCTGTTTTCCTTTCGTCTTCATTTCTATTTGGGTGGTTTTCTTCTTCCCTAACATTTTTCTAAATTGGTTTCACATGGACTCTGTTCTGTTTCCTAAAATTTTTAGGCGGACATTGTAAGATCTTTCCATTTAATGTAGCAGCGCCTTAGGATAGCATAACCTAAAGTGAGGAGCTTTCACTTCTCACCGCAACATTTTGAGGTAAATCTGGATTTATTTTTTGATTATATTATTTGATATTTAAATTTAACATTTCCTTATTCCTCTTTTATTTTACAAAAAGTTTTTTTTTATTTATCATTCGACTTCCTTTTTATTGATGTTTCTATTCGTTGCTAATGTTTAGTATATTTCCACATTTCCAATGCTAAGTACAATCATTTTGTGATGCACTGTGTAAATTACACATGCTCCTGCAAATGTTCTCAACTAATTCAATTTTCCTACGACAACTATACATGCTCCTTGACTACAAAAAAATTAGGCCTTCCTTATGCAGAAGCCGAATTGTTACACCTATCCGAGTTTATTAATTTAACAATTACAATCAAAATTAAAAAATGACCGCAGCGTACTATGTTTTTTTTAGATAATCAACATACATTTCAAGCAACAATTAATATTAGTTTTATTTTGATGAATTATCTAGAGATGGAGGAGTAGGATATTAGCTTTATTTTGATGAATTACCTAGAGATGAAGTACTAGAATTTAGGTAATGCACTTTTAAAATGAAAGAGAGGTCATATGTTTTGCTTTATAAATGTGAATTATTTGTTTCGATGTATGAGTTTCTCCTAACTGATTAACTTACAGCCAACACAATATCTTCTTACTAACCGACTTAAACAACTACAAAAAATATAACCGTAATAAGAAGATGACTGCAACACAAGTGTAGGCCGCCCTGCTTGTTTAAAATTGATTAAATAGATATCTTCAAGTTAATTATGTAAAAATACATATATAATTTGACTATATTTATATCTATATCCATCTATATCTATAATCTATCTATCTATGTATTCTATGTTAAAAAGTATGACTTTTTGTAAAACTATTGAATCGTCCATTATATCCTTATTTTTCGAATATATTTCTTAAATGTCATTGTTTAAACTTTTAATTATTTTATTTTTACCATTTTACTATTTTAATTAAAAACTTAAATATATTAGAAATTAACCTTTAATCTTTGTTACCAAATATTGGATTCGGGAGTTCAATTACGTGTAGAGAAGGTACTAGCACCCCTACAACGCCTGTCAAAAAGACAGTACCATTTTAATTGCATTAACCTTTTAGCCTTAATTATTACTTTTAATCCTTTAAATTCTTTTGATTTTACCCCTTTAATTAATATTAAATTATCGTCAATTTCCTCACATTTTGACAAAAATTTGAGACAATTATCCTCAAGAGTATTCAAGAATTCTTAAATTTCTTGAAGAGGCTCCGTCGTTGGATTTTAAGCTATTACCCTTATTTCAATATATTTCTTGAAATATTTTACATTGATTAAATTAAATTGATTAAAAATCTCCAAAGAACTACCACTTGTACGTTCCTTGGATTATCTTATTTTTCTATAACCCTTTATTTATTACCATTTTATTAAATTTCGATTATTTAATACTTTTGTATACATAGTCAGTCCCCCACAAGTTGGTAGGACACCAAATTAATTTTATTGACAAAAAATCTTTATTCTTTTTTAAATTCCACACCGTTAGTAAAACACTTTTTAGTATTTCCTTGTATACAAACCATTTTGATTTCTTTAAATTTCTCACTGGTAAAATCTAGAATTTATTTACTTGATCTTTACTTATTTATTATATATATTAGATGTCCTATTAATTTGAATTGTTTATGAATTTTCTAAATTTCCCACTGTTACGCCAAAAATTTATTTGTGTAGAGTTTTTGTAAAAAACTTAATAGCAGCGCGGGGCGTTGTCGAACCGTTCGGGACTGGGGAACCCTATCGAAACGACATTGGAAAAGGAGTCGCCACTAATCTTTTTTCTAAGGTGCGATTAGTCACCTAATTGACCTAACCAGTCTAATGAGATCCGACACTTGGCATGGGACCCACTAAACCTACGGTCCGGTCTTGTAACCTAAGTCTAGGTTCGGGAGTCGATTACGCTCGGGGAAGGATTAGCACCCCCGAGCCGCTCGTCAGGTGACGGTACCTCTAGTCTAACTAGATCTACTGGGTCGAAAAGAAAAGTTGGTTGCTTTTAATCCTTGATCTTGATTATTATTTTTTAATCATTTGATTAATAAAGAGGGGTTTACTCGAGTCAACCCCTACGTACCTAGCCCGGCCCCCCGGGGATATTCGTAAAGGTTGTTCGATCTCGGAGCGAAATCCCGAGAGGTTGTGCTCATGCACCTTTACCCAGAATTTGCCCGTCATAGTCAAAAACACCACTTTATGAATCGGAGCTTATAATGGTAGCATGAAATGCAAACAGTTATAAATTAATCACAAATAAATATGATATGCATGCAATTAACTCTACTTTAGCACTACTCTAAATTACTACTTATTACAAACCATGGCCCGATTAAATTGAAATTAAACTAACAAAGAACAAGATTGAAAGAAATTAAAAGTTTCAGGGCCAAATTGGACAAATTGGAGACCTGTCTGCACATCAGGAAAACCATTAGCAAAATTCAAGAATCAAATAGCATAAATTAAATATCAATAATGTAAATTAGACACTCAATTGCACAATTCTAGCTTTAATTTCTAAAATTAGGGATTAAATTGCATCAAAAATAAATAAAATCCTAAAGCAGGGACCAAATTGCATTTAATTAGGAAATGAAACCTTAAATCAGGGACTAGGCCGCATAAATCGAAAATAAAATCCTGAATCAGGGACAAAATTGCATCAAACAAAAGATATAATTCTAAATCAGGGACTATATTGAGCACGTAAACAAGTACCAGTCTTCATATGAATTAAATAACAAATTATGGAATTTAAATGCACCCAATTGAGGACTTAATTGTTGAAGACTTGGATCTTTACCTGATGCGGGTCGGCCCGCGGGTCTTCTACTGGATATGGGTCGGATAGTGGGTTTGGACCGGATTAGTATAAAAACCCTTCTTTTCTCTTCTTTGTCAAAACTTCTTCTTCTTCCTCTAAACCCTAGCCGCCCTCTTCCCTTAGCAACCCTAACAGCGCCACCACCCCGCCTGGATATCCGTCGCCAGTCATCCTCCCTTCTTCTTCTTTAAGACCTCGCCTCTTTCCAAGCTTGCTCCTTCAAGCCCTCAATGTTACCATCGCTTCTTCCATTAAATCACTACCCGTGACCTCAAAATCCTCATCTCGGCGAGCCAAGATCCCGATCACCATCCCATTCCATTTTTTCAAACAATCCCACCCTGAACTTCATCTTAACCCACCCAATTTCGAGAGATCTCATCTATTTTGAAAAAGCCCCAAATCTCAACCCATGAGCCCTAGTTTTTAAAAGCCCAGATTTCTTTTTTAGGAGAGAGAGGATACCTAGGATAGGATTCGATTCGAAAGAGCCAAGGGTGAGAACATGAATATGGGAATCAAGGCATGAGTGGGGAGAGAGTTAGAGAATTCTTGAAAGGGAGTGAGTTTGAGGGAGAGACCGAGAGTCAATGTGTGCCTTGAATCTTGTGTGTCAACAATCTGTGATTTGAGTTGTGTGTGAGTATTTTTTTACCCGAGAGTTGATGATAGGAGAGAGGGAGATATTTTTGTGTAAGCCCGAGAATCTGTGGTGGAGAGGGAGATGAGTGACTCAGTGTTTGTACCGTGTGTGGAGAGAAAAAGGCTAGCAGAGTTTTTTGATCAGAGGATTTTTCTTGTTTTTCCAGTGGATGTGTAGTGTAGGGGAGAGGGAAGATGGGAGTGGTTGCTGTGAGTGGAGATCAGTCCCTAGGAGAGAAAATGGGGAGAGTTCTGAAGAACCTGTGTAGTTAGTTGGTGGGAAGGTCTGAATGAGAGGATAAGAGTGACTGATCCTTCTTTTGTGGGAGAGAGCCCCTCCTGAATTTCAATGTATGTGTGTGAATGAGAGGGTAAGATTTAGAAATTATTTTGTAGAATTGTTGAAGTTTTGGAGGACAAAAGCCCTAGTGCCGCCGCCCCCCTCTTCTTCCATCCATAAGATAAGTTTTTCTTCTTATTCTTTGGATGCTCACTCAATTTATGAGTGAGTAATCCTTTTCTTTACTCCAATGTAGAATTTAATTGATCTCTTGACATATATATTGGTGAGATTTTGTGCTTATATATGATAATTGTTAGAGTATTCTTTTGATCTCTGTTTTAATTTTATGTTGCTTGTTTTGATTGATTGAGCCGGCACTTTCATGATAAATTAAGTTAGCATTAGCTAGATCAAGTCGAGGATTGACGTTCCGGCTTGGTTGTTTGTAGCAATTGGGGGAGGACGGAAGTCCCTTCCAAGGGAGATAAGGAACTTTGAGTGAGAAATTGCTCTTTGTGCTTGTATAAATTACTAGTTCTTAATGTTTTGATCCCTAGCAAATCTTTAAGACTTGACGGCTAATTGATTAG
>AWUE01012869.1:0-40486 GCA_001974825.2 Corchorus olitorius
ATTGGTATATGTCAAGAATAAGTGTGGGGGACTACTTATAAAGAGGGTAATTAAAAAAAAATTGTTTTCAAAAAGAAGTGCTCTCATGACAAGAGGAGAAGAGGTATTTCTGCATACTAAAAAAAAATCCATTGCTGTCACTCTTTTCTTAAACAAAAGGAGTTAGTAACCCTTGGAAAGAGGATAAGAGGCATGGAATTGCAGAAATATTGTCCCTCTAAAAAAATAAAAGAAGGAGTCCTTCTAGAGTGCTAGTAGCCTCAAAAGGGAGTTAGTAACCCCTAAATCATGAACACTTCGAGGTTAGTAACCTCAATTTTCTAAAAACAATTACCCTTGAAAATCTATTATAACCCATAATGACCCTTGATGTATATCTATGGCACTACAATCTTTTGAGTAATGGAGAAAGAGAGGAAAACATAAGCCTATAGAAAGAAGTAGTTATAGAAAGTGAAAAATAGTAAGTGATTAAAACTACTTTGATTATGGCTACTTAAGAATGATGATACTTGTTATGTCTTGATTTTTGAATTTAGTATTATTATTATTCTTTGTTATTTTGATTTCATGATTGAATTGATTCTTTGATGAGTGTGCGAGTTCAAATTGATCTTTAGAAAAATTGATTTTTAATTAACTTACACATTGATTTGCTAAGGGACTAGCAAAGTTCAAGTGTGGGGGAATATGATTGAGGCAAAAACAACCCTATTTTTATGCCTATTTTACTATGTTTTTGGATCTATTTATGCTTAATTATATGCTATTTTGATGATAATTGTGTTTTAAGTTCTTAAGTGATGTGAAATTGAGAAATTGTTATTTTTCACCTCTTTTGGAGCTATTTTGATGACTTTTTACACAGATTTTAGCAAAGCAATTTTGAGCATAGATTTGGAGATTCGAAGTTCGTGTTTGAAGACTTATTGAAGACTAAATTGGAGATTTGAAGACTTTGAAGAATTATTTCAAGAAGCAAGGATTGCAGATTGGAGCTTTAATTGAAGACAAGCCATGGATAAGTTCTCAAGCTTTGGTATTTACGGATAATTTATGTGGGAAAATACTCAGCCCATATAAAATATTAATTGGAATTAAAATCCCAATTAATGACTCCTAAATCCAAGGAAATATCCAAATCCCGTAGATTCCCGATTCTAATCCTAACAAGATTAGGATTCAGGCACAGTTTTGGTAGAAAAATCATAACTTTCTGCTCAGACCTCCGATTGAAGCCCATGAGTACTCGTTGGAAAGCTGACTCCGAGATCTACAACTTTCTTTTGAAGTCCAAGACCCCGTTCTGCCATCTTCAAGCCCAAAAATGCCGTCGAAGTTACTGCACGAATTCAGCAAAAATTCAGGATCCTATTTTGACTTGGATTCTACTCTAGGAAGACTTTTAATTTAACTTGGAGTCCAAGTTAGACCCTTAAACCGTCCTAGACTTCTTTCCAAGTTAGGATTGGAATTCCTAGGGTTATTTCCACTATAAATAGGCACCTTAGGTCTAGGTTTTTAGAATATACACATATACAAGTAGATCTAGAAATTATTTTATAGAATTGTTGAAGTTTTGAAGGACAAAAGCCCTAGTGCCGCCGCCCCCTCTTCTTCCATCCATAAGATAAGTTTTTCTTCTTATTCTTTGGATGCTCACTCAATTTATGAGTGAGTAATCCTTTTCTTTACTCCAATGTAGAATTTAATTGATCAATTTATGAGTGAGTAATCCTTTTCTTTACTCCAATGTAGAATTTAATTGATCTCTTGACATATAATATTGGTGAGATTTTGTGCTTATATATGATAATTGTTAGAGTTTTCTTTTGATCTCTGTTTTTATTTTATGTTGCTTGTTTTGATTGATTGAGCCGGCACTTTCATGATAAATTAAGTTAGCATTAGCTAGATCAAGTCGAGGATTGACGTTCCGGCTTGGTTGTTTGTAGCAATTGGGGGAGGACGGAAGTCCCTTCCAAGGGAGATAAGGAACTTTGAGTGAGAAATTGCTCTTTGTGCTTGTATAAATTACTAGTTCTTAATGCTTTGATCCCTAGCAAATATTTAAGGCTTGACGGCTAATTGATTAGTTAGGAGGAAAAAGGGGTAATCTAAGCTTTGACGAGTAATCTTACCTAATTAAGGTGATTTAGGATTTAATTCCGACAAGCTATTCTATGATTTCATAATTATTAGATATCAATGATCCATGTTATAATTGTCAAGAGGGATATTAATTCTATGTTGGAGGTTTTTATTAATTGTTTTCTTGATTATTCACTGCTTTCTTGTTAATTATTTTCTTTAATTTTCTTGATTGTTCTCTTGATTGATTTTAATTGTTAGTTTGATTAGGTTTAATTTCACTATAAAAATTCTCTTTAATTTGTTTAATTGTTTTAAGAAAAAGATTAATAACCTATTTCTCTGTGGGTTCGACCCCTACTTGCCCTATCTGCTTTAGTTAGGAATTTGTTGGGAATTTTATTTTTATGATTTGCTGACGACCGATCAATGGGATAAGAAGAAAATATATACAGCCAATTCACAACCTCCTCACGAACGGACACCTCAACTTTCTCTCACACACTCTCATCTACCTACCGACATTCGGGAATTCTCTCTCTGAGAACGGATCGCTCAAAACACAGATTTTTTTTTCTCTCTCGAATTTTCTCATCACACACAGGCATTCTCTCCCAAAAAAAAAACACTCACAGTCTCCTCCACTTTCTCTTTGGGAGGATCAATCAAAGAAAATCCTCTTCCTCTCAATAAACTCTCCCCTCTGTTTCAACAAAAAGACACACATCACACACACAGCTGCCCTCTAAAAAATACACAGAAACCCTCACCCAAATACACAGGCACACTGCTTCACACCTAACCAAAAATACACAAAAACTCTCCCATCTCCTCACATACAAAAAACCAGAAACACTCCCTCGCGCCCTTTATAGTCTAAAAACTTCTCTTTCGGAATCTCTTGGAATCACTCTACAGACTCTCACCTTCCCTCTCTCACTCAAAAAACCACACGCAGAGCTCTCTCTCTTTTATTCTCCTTTGATTATGCTCTCGTTCTCAACAAAAAAAAAAAGGAAGAATGCTCTCAACAGAAAAGAAATAGACTCACTAGAAAATTTTCTCATCTAAAATTTGGGGGTTTCTATTTTCGGAGAGAATTGAGTTAAGTTGGGTCGAGGGTTTCGAAGATTAAGGTTCAGATTTTGTGTTGAATCGAAGTTGAGGTTTAGGCTTCAGGTGTGACTCGTTTCAAGGTGGGATTCGAAGGCTTCAGGGGGCATTTGAGTCTAGTTTAAGAAAAGAGGGAATCTTGAGGCTTTGGGTGGTTGTTGTCTCACCGGAAAAGTTAAGTTCAGTGGCTTGAGGGTAGTTTATGGGGCTTTCGGTTTACGTTAGATCTAGGTGGATTTGAGCCGAATTTGAGGATTTCAGGGACAGATCCGTGAAGAGGAAAAGAGGGAGGGCGTTTAAGGTTGTTTCGAGCTTCAAGTCATGGTGGCACAGGGCAGCGTGACGCTGGTTTATGGAGGCTAGGGTTTCGACGACTTTTGGGGAAGAAGAGAAGAAGGTGATGTGTTGGTATTTATACCAACCATCTACTTAAGGTAAAGTTTCATTTTTTTTTTCAATTAAGCCCTTTAATTTGTGCATTTAAATCCTATAGATTGTTAATTAGATCACTTAAAAACTGATACTTGTTTCCATGTTCAATATAGTCCCTGATTTAAAAATCAGTCTTTTATTCGATTCAATTTGGTCCTCATTTGTCTTGATTTTTGTGTTTTCATTCAATTGTGTCCCTAATTTAGAGTAATATTTATTTAATTGATTCAATTTGTCCTGGATTTAGAATTTTATTTTTAATTTATGCGGCCTAGTCCCTGATTTAAGATTTATTTCCTGTTTAAATGCAATTTGCCCCTTGATTTAGAATATTTATGTCAAAATTGTGCAATTGGGTACTTGATTCATGCCATTCATATTCAATTTATGCTCTTTGCTCCCTAAACTTTGCTGATCTTTTACTTGATGTGCAGGAAAGTCCCCAGTTGTCCAAAGTTGGCCCTTAGCTTTTAATTTCTTTCAATTTTGTTCTTTGTTAGTTTAATTTCAAGTTAAATTAAGCCTTGGTTTGTAATAATTTAGTAAAGTAGAACTTAATTGCATGCATACCATATTTATTACTTGATTTATTTAACTGTTCGCATTTCATGCCATCTCTATAAATTGCGATTAATAAAGAGGCGTTTAAACTATGACGGGCCAATCTCGGGTAAAATTGCTCGGGCACGGCCTCTCTAGATTTTGCCCCGAGATTCAATGATCTTTAAGAATATCCTCGGAAGGCCGGGCTAGGTTCGTGAAGGTCAATTCAAGTAAACTCCTTTTTATTAATCAACTAAGAACTGGACTTTGCATCCATCATCTCATACATGCATTAGTTAATATCTAGGTCAGAATTGAAAAAATGGAAAAATTAGAAAATCAAAAGAGACAATAAAAGGTGTTTTCAAAAAAAGGTTTTTTTCTCAATTAAGAAATGGGTAATTCAAGAATTTTCAAGGTAAGCATTTTCAAAAAAGAAAGGTTTTTTAATTAAGCAATCCAAAAGAAGATTTTGGAAGTTAATAAAATGGATCAAGTTTTCCAAAGTCAAAATGGTCAAAAGATTTTGTCACAGCATTTTCAAAATCTCTTCCCGGTGTGGAAGATTCAACAAGAGAACAAACAGTGAAAGAGAATCGTAATAGAATTAATCGACGGTGTTCGATTATATTCTTCGAATTCTCGACATTGGTTTAAAAAAATGTTTTTATTCTCTTTTATAACCCTTTTCTTCTAATAATCAAGACTTAGAGCAACCATTTATAATTAAGCCCATTAGGTTTAGTTTAGACTAGAGGTACCGTCTTTGACGGATGTCTCGGGGGTGCTGATCCTTCCCCGAGCGTAACCAACTCCCGAACCCATAGACTCTGGTTAAGCAGACTATATTAGGTTTAATAGAACCTTCGCCAAGCTTAGGTTAATATTAGACTTAATAATAGGATAGGTGACTAATCGCACCTTAAAAAAAAGATTAGTGGCGACTCCATTTCCAAACGTCGTCTCGGCAGGGTTCCTCGGACCCGAACGTTTCGACAGTATTGCCAGATGCAAGTTGCGCTACGACATTTGCCCCTTCATTCTGATGTCTGGGTACGTGTTCAATGCTTACATTGTCAAAGTTGTCCAATAATTGTAATGCCATTGCATAATATGGCAATAATGATGGACTAGTACAATTATACTCCTGCGTGAGTTGGTTCATCACCAATAATGAATCACCCTTAATGTGTACTAAGGATGCTTTCATTTCTCTTAGTAATTCCAGACCAATAATTAGTGCCTCATACTCAGCTTGATTGTTAGTACAATCGAAGTCTAAGTGGAAAGCCATTGTGGTCCAGTCATCTTGCGGTGACGTGATGACAATTCCTGCACCTGCTGATTCTGTAGTACTTGATCCATCAAATTCGAGGATCCAGGGTGGTAAAGAGACTTCCATAACTCCATTAGCATATTCGAATTTCTCTCCCAAGTTTAAACAAGGGTGGCAGCCAAAAAGTCAGCAACAACTTGGCCTTTTACAACTTTTTGAGGAATATACTTGAAGCTAAATTCAGAAACTGCTAAACACCACTTCCCTAGTCGACCTTTAAGTAGAAGTTGTGTCAACATGTACTTTACAATGTCAGTTTTAGCAATAATGCACACGTTAAAGTAGAGCATATAGTGTCGAAGCTTTATTGCTGCAAAGTTTAGTGACAAGCAAAGCTTTTCAATAGAACTATATCTGGTTTCTACATCAGTAAGAGTCCTACTGAGATAATACATTGCTTGTTTCTTTCCCTTTTCTACTTCTTGAGCCAACAAACATCCAATGGATGATGTTGTGGCTGATATATACAAGTACAAAGGTTTATCCTTTTTAGGAGTAACTAAGACAGGTGGCGATATCAAGTAGATTTCGATCGCCTCAAAAGCTTCTTGATGCTCTTGATACCATTGGAAGTCATCTCCGTCTTTCAACTTCAGCAGTGGTGGAAACGCTTTAGTTTTACCAACAGCTTTGGAAATGAACCTTCGTAAGAAGTTGACTTAACCAAGAAATCGTTGGAGTCCTTTTTTGTTAGTGGGCGGCTGGGCTTGTAAAATATCCTTTGCCTTGTTTTGGTCTATCTCGATGCCTCGTTGATGAACCAAAAATCCAAGGAAGTTACCTGCACCAACGCCAAAAACACACTTTAATGGATTCATTTTTAATCCATGTTGCCTCATTCTTTCAAATGAGTGTCGTAAATGATCGAGGTGGTCAAGAGTATTATGCGACTTAACCACTACATCGTCGATGTAAACTTCCATGAACTTACCAATCATGTCTTGGAAAATAGCATTTATTGCTCGCTGATAGGTTGCACCAGCATTTTTGAGTCCAAAAGGCATAACTACCCACTCAAAAGTACCAATGGCGCCAGGGCAATGAAATGCTATTTTTGAAACGTCCTCCTCTACTATGTAGATTTGGTTGTAGCCACTATGTCCATCCATAAAGGATAAAACCTTATGGTAGGCGGCTCCATCGACCAAGAGATATGCAACAGACATTGGATATTCGTCCTTAGGAGTGGTAGAATTCAATTTGCGAAAATCAACACATACTCGAATTTTACCATTCTTTTTAACCACTGGGCTATGTTTGAAATCCATTCAACGTACCTTGTGGTGCGGATGAATTTTTCCTTGATAAGCCTCTCAACTTCCTCTTTGACTTGAAGGATGACATCATTTGCCATTCTCTTAGGAGGTTGTTGATATGGTCGATATCCCTCAATGATTAGGAGAAGATGTTCTACCAAATCCAGACTCAGACCAGGCATTTCGTCATAATCCTAAGCAAAACAATCTTTGTATTCCTTCAATAGGGCAACAAAGCGTGGTTTGTCTTCTTCGGCCAATAATTAACTAATGTAAGTTGGCCTTGATTTGCCATCTGTACCAAGATCAACTTCAAGTAAGGGATCTTGTACTTCGGCCTTGAGATCATCAGGCTTCATGGGTGCACGATCAAGTTCATCCATGGTGATCTCGTAAAAAATGTTGATATGATTAGCCACGTTAGCTGACGAGGTGGCTGAATCGTCTAGTTCTTGTAGCTTCATTTCTAAAGCATGAGTCGACAATTTTTCAAAGTGTTGTCGCTCGCTTCTTCTTTCTTTGGTTGTGGAATCATGGTATCTCCTTAATGATGGGAGAACATGGAAGTGGCTTGTAAGGAATTATGGTGTCAGGATGCACCAAGGTTTCCATTGCTTCTTTCAAAGCTTCTAGTTGAATCTGCTTGGTGGAAATGATGGGGTATGGCCGGCCATACTTATCCTGACCCATGAACCTGACAGGTCCAACTGTTACATCGTAAAATCTTGCATCGACTGCATGTGGTTCTACTTTGAATGGTCGGCTATCGGCCTTGATCACTTCAACTTCTGTGCCATTCCAGAATATCAACATCTAATGTAAAGATGATGGCACAAACCAATTGGCATGAATCCAATCCCTTCCTAGCAAAATATTGTAAGTTGACGAAGAGTCAGTACAAAAAATGCTCTAATGGAAGTTTTTGAGCCAACAATTAATTGTGTAGGGAGTATCCCTCTAGTCTTCTTGACGGCACCAAAAAAGTCACTAACAGTAACATCTGAAGGCATCAAGTCGTCATTGCACTTGCCAATCTTTTTCAATGAGGAAAAAGGAAGCAGGTTAACAGTTGCTCCGTTGTCGACTAGAACTCTGTCTATGGGAATACCATTAATGTAAGCCTTGATGTACAAAGGGTTAATGTGGTACGTAGATGTTTCATCGGGCTCAGTAAAAACTATAGCCTTAGCATCTTCACAATTGTTGCCCCCCCCCCCCCCCCGAGTGTATGATTGTTTGAGGAACTTCAATTACTTCTTTATTATCCCCAACAGGGGGTGGATTGTAATCTTCCACTTGTAAGCCATCTTTTTGCTGCAAAAGTGCAAGGCAAAGTAAGAGTATGACAATGAAGATTGACCAAAGACAATTGAATCAGGTTTATCTTCAAAGTCTTTAGCTTGTAGAGATTTGTCTGACTGCTCGTCATATTCCTATTCTGCGCCTTCCTCCATTTCTCGGTCGAGTGAAGGTTGGTTGGATGGAATTTGGTTTGGTGTACCAATATCAACATCCATGTCCTCGTCAGGAACAGGCATTTGACGCTTTTCTTTCTCCTTAATGGCAATTCGCTTGAGCAAATTACGAGCAATTTCGTCAATTGTTCGTTGTCTTGCCATAAGGACATTTTCAGCCTCAATATGTGCAATTTGCTCTTTGTTGAATTCCTCCTTAGACATGATCAAATTTGCATTTTCAAGCAAAATTTCGATCTGCAAATGTGGGAGATTCTCTTCAATGTTGAGCAAATTGTTGGTGACTTCAAATGGCGGTCATGTTCCAAGATTTTTCTGTAATGCACTGTAAGGAAAATTCCTATAGTAGGATTCCTTTTCATCTTCACTAAAGATTTCCTCTTCAGGCTCATCTTCAATGATTAGTGCATCCATAGCCATTTGTCTGTAGAGTAGCACATCTGCTTCATTCATTTGGGCTCTTGATGTTAAGTCATGGCTTGAATATTCTTAATTGCCATGGACTATGTCGATCACGGACTGCCTCATGTCTTGAAGTTGTGCTTCCTTCTTGTTTAGCTTGAGCTCTCGCTCATCAAGCTTTGCCTCTTCAATGGCGATCATAGCCTTGTAAGGCTCATAGCCTCTTTTTACCAATTCACGGACAATTGTCCTTGATGTGATGGCAAAAGGCTTTTTATTTTTAGTGGATTTGGCCATGGTAGGTTGGTTGGCCAAATCTGACTCTTGTTTGTTGTCATCTTCCTCGTCAGCTTTATTTTTCCTGGTTTTAGCTCTCTTTCTTAGGTCAAGCCTTCTCCAAGTGTTCCTATTTCTCTTTTGAGTAGGAAACTTGGGATGTTGAACCTTCCGCCACACTCCATTTTTGACTTTAGAAGGTGGCTTGACTACACGAGGTCTTGAAGTTTGATCAACATGCTTCTGGCGTAGCTGCATTTCTTTGTTAACAGCCACAGCACGGTACTCAACTTTTCTTTGATCCAACCAAGGCCGAATTTCATTTTTAGCCTTTCTGGAATACGACGCAAGTGGTGATTCATCTTGTGAATCCGACTCTTGCCCCCCAGTTGTTTGTTTGTGCATCATATGTGATGAAGATGGCATTAAGGAAGATTTCTTTTGATTCTTCTTGGAAGTTGGAAAGTATATTTCATCTTTCCAATATCCATGATTGTCTGAAGCAAGATGATTTTTGGATCTCTCTTTGATTGGGGTTGATGTTGAGAAATCAAGTTTCCTTCGAACCCTTTTCTTTGCTTCTGATTTTGGTGGTTGATCGGAATCATCCATGGCATCATCAGATGATGGATATTCGATTTTCCTCCTTGGAGTCTTACTTTGTCGTTCGACCAACCTTGGAGCTATAGGATGATCATGCCAATCATTTACCATCTTTGTGGTAAGTTTGTTGGATTGATCCTTTGGTGTGGAATACTGATGAAGCTCGTTCGCCTTTAGAGGTTCGGCTATACCAGATGTGGTAGCCGATTTTGACCTCTTTCTCTTATTTGTTTGCATTTGCTCATCATTCATTACTTCCTCGATCCTTGCCTCTTTGGTTATTCGACCATTTTTTGGAAAATTGATGGTCATCATATGCACTGGAGCAGGGAAAGGATCTTTATCGACTCCTATGTCTTTCTTAGGAGGTTCAAGAAACTTAAAGATGCCACGATCAATCTTTTCTTGCACTATGTTTTTAAACACAATGCAATTGTTGGTGGCATGTTTCCATGAGTCATGATATTTGTAGTATTCCTTCCCTTTGAGGTCGTCTGGAGATAGAAGAATATGACTAGGTGGAAGTTTAATCATTCCTGACATAAACAAAAAATCAAAAACTTCGTTAGTCTTTGATATGTTAAAAGAATAGGTCCTGCCTCCATCGTATGGCTTTTTGTCTACTTGACGTTGATACATCATAACAAGACGCTCTTGTGTTTGTGGATGACCTATGCCAGCTTTGACAAGCGAAAGGTATTCAATGGGTCGATCAGCTTTGATTTCTGCCACGCCGAGTTCAAAATTTGGTTTTTGATTAGAAGTGCCATAAGATGAACTTCATCATTCATGATCTTCGCGCAGCAAAGCTTCATATCTTTCCACCTTGGTTGACATTTCGAAGAAACCTCTGAAGTCTACTCCTTTAAACTTTTTTCTGAGTTCCATGTCTAGCCTATTATAAGCTATTCGTACGAACTCTTCTTCAGGAAGTGGAGTACGGCATCGATTTCTTAATTTCTTGAAACGTGCCATGTAATCTTCAGTTCGCTTTCCTTTTTTCTGGTATAGGCGTGATAGATCAGCCATGGAGATTTCAGGTTTAGTTCTATAGAACTGGGTATGAAACATTTTTTCTATTTCTTCCCAAGTTCTTACTGAGTTAGGTGGTAAATTAATATACCACGTGAAAGCTGCCCCAGTGATAGAATTTGGGAAAAGCCGTAGTTTGTGGTAGCAAGAATTAACTTCTCCACATTGAACTGTAAAGTAGGCAATATGCTCTAAGGTGGACTGTTTGCTTGATGTTCCGGAGAAACTTGTGAACTCAGGCACCTTGTAACCTCGTGGGAGTGGATGAATTCGATCATACTCCTCGGGGTCTAGTTTGTGGAAAGATGGTCGGCCAACCCTCCTGAAAGTAGGACCAATCATATCTTCGATTATCTCTCTGATGTGATTCTGGTTGACTTGACCCTGTGCCTCAATTGGGGCGTTGGGTATGGGTACCCTAACTTGAAGTGGTCACTTTTGAGGATGGCATAAATTGCCATTTCTGATGCCATTGCCATTTCTTACATGTGGAGGAACATAGGCAACGGCACGAGGTTCAGCATTGTTAGCCTCCTCGATGTTATCAGCGACCATCTCAGGAAGATTCAAAGCAGGATCAGGGAGAAGTGCAATGACATTCTCCCCATCCAAAGCTTATTGTTCGACGCCTTGCCGGATAGGTGGTACTTGCTGATTATTTGCATCCTGCACGATGTTGTTTGCAACGTTTTGAGGTGGTTGTGGCGCAGGTAGGGCACCAAGTCGTTGGTTTTGCCCCCCGAGCCAACCTCCTTCCTATTGATAAGGTTTTGGATTCTGTCTTGTGATTTGGTTCTCTGTTGAGTCAAATTCTGAACTAGCAAGTTCTGTGATGCGTCAATCTTGTTGAGGATCATCGCAATGGCATCAACAGAGCTCCAAATAGAGATCTCAGGGTCAGGCGACTCTGCTCTCTCTTAGATGTGTCGACTCTGGTTTCTTTGACTTGACTCGGCGACTCTTGAGGTCGTTTTCCATCGTTGTTTTTTGGAGGCATGATCTTGCAGAAAGAACTTGCTAAAAAGAGAAAATAAAAAGAAGTAAAAGTGAAAGAAAACCTTTAAAACGACGGAAGAGGGAAGACAAGTTGTTGTGTCCGGCTTCAGGTTGTTAAAGGTAGTCGTCGATGTGGACCGTCATCGGTGGAAACCTTGGACGTCAGAAAAGAGGTAGTCGACGTGGTCCGGGTTAGGGAGAGCGTCGTTTTGGAGAAAAAGGAGAGGTTTGGTGCGAGCCTGACTAGGCGGACACCAGATCTTCGGAAAAATTTAAAAATTTCAAAGAAGACGGAGCAAGGAATCTTTTGACAAACGTGGAGTGAGAAGTCAATTCTTTCGAGTCCCACCGGGCGTGCCAAAAAAAGATGTTGCGCCAAAAATCTCTTTAGGTAGAGTTTTTGCGAAAAACTTAAAAGCAACGTGGGGAGTTCTAGTCATTTTGCTGAAAATGACAAAGAAGTTGTAGAAACATTTTGGTGGTGCGCGTAGCACAAAAAAAAATCAGAGTGAGTGAATTGCGGGAACTGGATCAAAGTCACACCAGAGCATTTAAATCATCGATCCCAAATTGACTCTAGAAAAATAAACGTTTCAAAAAATTTCTTGCTGAGAAAAGGAGATTGAAATAACAAGCTGGTTGTTATTCATATGAAAAACAGAAAATTAAATGTTTAACTTCTTGAGACGAGATTGAAAGAAAAGAAAAACTCGCGGAGAGTTGAATTAACGTCTCGAGACGAAATTAAAGTTGAGAAATATTGAAGAACGAGGATGGCTCGTGTTGCAAAAAGATAGATTTTCAGGTTTGTTGCAGAAAGTGGCGCAAGGCCAGAGAGAAAATAAGTACGGAGCTTAGTTTTTTGCACGGAGCAAATTTGTAGCTGCAGGAGCCTGTTGAAAACTGAAGGGGGAAGGCCCTTTATATAGGGGGCAGCCTAGGCTAGGCTACCAAGGCCGACGGTTCCCTGTCTACCTGCTGACTAAGTATTTGCTCCAATCTGACCTGACTTGCTTGATTGACTTCCTTTTTTGACGATTCAAGGAACCTTCCTGGAAGCTACAGAGAGATTCTGACATGACTTTCGAAGCTGACTGCTTTCAATGACATCCTCCAAGGCCGACTATCACACATCCAATATGACCTTGGCGCAATCTCCCTCCTTTCTAACGCAATCCAATCTGACTCGGGTCCTGATTGTTCTACATTGTAACCTGATTTGCTGTCAAAATAGCGAAAATGATCCTAACCTTGAACATAAACTCCTAGGTCACAAAATTGATCATAACTTGACCATTCTTGGCCATCAATTGGATCAAAATAGAGATCGGATTCAAAATTGACTAAACCGGGGTGGAAAGCCTCATGTCCTTAATTGAAAGAAATGCAAAAGTTGCAACCGGGGTCAGATTGAACTCAAATTTCACCAGTAGGGTTTGAACATCATATTAAGACCATAGAAAAAATCTTGGTCGAAATTGAGCTCTCTATCATGGTGAAATTGGTTGCACACCCCAAACTGTCCTTAATTGAAAAACGTGAATAAGTTTTTCGTCTTAAGTCAGAATGAGATGAAATTTTGCTAGAATGATCTATGAGAGTCAAGGATCACAATTGTAAAACTCTTGTTGAAATCGCACCTCTCTAGCCCATTCAATTTTATCAATTTCGCCTTTTATCCTTAATTGAACAAAATATAAAGTTGTATTTAATTCCATTGAGATCAAATTTGGGCATGGGCGGTTGTGACTAGGCCATATTGCGCCACATATCATGCCATGCATCTAATTTAGACATGGCATTATGTATTTCATAAAATTAGGATGGTCGTCATATAAGAATTAAGTCTTTGTTAAAATTGAAGATCATACAAGATGACTTTAATTCTTTTCTGACCATCTTTCATTGAAATAATAATAATTATAAAATAATTATTATTTTTCAATACTTATTGCTAATTTCGGCCCAATTATAGGAAATTAGGAATATAAAATTACTTTCCTAATTCAATTATGACAATGCTGGCATCAAATCTGACCTAGTTTAGATTTTTAGATTAAATCTGATCACACATCTTGCTCTAACATAATCAAGGACATATTTACCCTCAATTGTAAATTGAGGTATCAACACCCACACGTTGGAAAAATCTTGAATTTATTTGTCATTGTACTTGAATGTGAATACATCTTATTCTTATTCTTGTAATAACTAATAGATGTATTTTTTATTGATATTCTCTATATGTCCCACAAATTGGCAAGACTTTGAAAACGAATATTTTATTTATTTATTTATTTATTATCATTATTATTATTATTATCATTATTATTTATAATTTCATGAAAACCCTAATTATACAAGAAGCTCCAAATTCCCCTCATTATTGGCAAAATTTGGAAGATTCAATTAACCAATTCCAATGCACATGTAAAAACTAAAAGTATCCTTCTTAAAATAAATCTGCATTGTATTCAACTGAACAAAAAGGGAAATTAAAGAACAAGAGAGGAAATATACCAAAAATGATTAAATGAAGAAGATCTTCCAAGGAGAATTTCACGTGAGAACTTTGGCTTCTTTGACCTTATCCCAAACGGCACCACACCACTTTCACATCCATAATAATAATAATAATAATAATAAAAGCTTTTGCTTGTTTATTCTACAAGCCTTGATTCTGCAATTGGTGGTTTTGAAATGGCTTGAACAGTTGAAAACATAAAGATGATAAAGAACAAACTCTTGGACAAATTAAAAACAAGACTTTGTAACTGAAGTTAGCGATCAAAGAGACATGAAAAATGCCTCAATTTCTTGTTAAAATAAGAGAAATTGTACAAAAGAAAACTCAGGAAATTGAAAGATGAAAGTCTGATAGATTCATTACTGTTTGCATGCAAAATACACAAAGAGTTTAGAAGTGCCAACTAACTTAAGCAATTACCACATGTCAAGTAAAAGAGCTTAAGAAAACAGATGGCATTACAACAAGTTAACAACACAAAAGAGAAAATCAAAAGACTTAACAGCTGCCAACATCTTCAAATTAAGTTCAACTAACATGATTTAAAGCTGCTGACTTTGGCTAGCAATTGATTCATCACACAAAACAAAGTTTCCATGCAACTACAAAACTAACACTCTTCCTTAGTTGCTGAGCTGCATTACTCCAATCTTCAATCTGAGTTCTTCAAATCTTTCCCTTGGCAACGACTTTGTCAAAGTATCTACAAGCTAGTCCTTAGTGCTATAATATTCCAGCTCATATTTCATCTTCATTCAACACTTCTCTTACAAAGTGATACTTAATCTTAAAATGCTTGGTCTTACCATGAAAAACTGGATTTCTTGCAATGGCTATTGTAGCCTGATTATCACAGAAAATCATGGTTGATTCTTGAGGAGGATGAGCAAGATAAACCAGTAGCTTCCTTACCCACAAAACTTGATTAACACCAGCTGAAATGGCAATATACTCTGCCTCTGCTGTTGATTGAGCTACTGTCTGCTGATTCTTAGAATTCCAAGCAAAAACACCACTGCCAAAGTGTAAAACATACCCTGTTGTGCTCTTTGCATCATCAATAGAGCCTCCCCAGTCACTATCTACATATACCAAGTTAAATTTCCAGTTTTTCCAACCTCAAAAAAGACTCCAAAGTCACAAACACCTTTAACATGACTCAGAATCCTCTTTGCTGCTTTGAGGTGAAGCTCACTCGGTGAGTGCATGAAACTAGAAAGCAAACTTATAGCAAAAAGAATATCATGTCTTGTTGCTGCATGATATAAAAGACCTCCAATAAGGCTTCTGAAATTTTTTTCTTCAGTTTTCTCTGCACCATCTTCTCTGCCAAGCCTCTCTCCTGGCAAAATAGGGGTAACAACAGGTTTACAACCATCCATTTTGAACTTATTCAACAACTCAGAACAATACTTCTTCTAATGAATGAAGATCCCTTTATCAGATTGGCAAATCTCCATTCCAAGAAAATAATTCATTAGACCAAGATCAGTCATCTCAAACTCTTGCTTCATTTTTGTCTTAAATCCTTTCACCATCTTTGAGTTACTACAAGTGACCTATAAGTCATCTACATAAACTCATACAATTGAAACATCAAAATCATAATGTTTTATGTAGAGAGTAGGCTCACTTACACTCCTCATGAGCTCATGAGCTTCAAAATACTGGTGGAGTCTTTCATACCAGGCCCTGGGAGCCTGCTTCAAACCATACGAAGCTTTCTTCAACAAAAAAAACTTTGTCTTCTTTACCTACAACCTCAAAACCAACAAGTTGATCAACATAAATCTGCTCTTGCAGAACTCCATTTAAAAATGCAGATTTCACATCAAGTTGAAACACATGCCACTTCTGTTGTGCTGCAAGGGCCAAAATCATTCGGATGGTATCAAGTCTAGCCACAGGTGCAAAAGTTTCTGAGAAATCAATCCCATATTGTTGTGCATACCCTTTCATCACCAATCTGGCACTGTGTTTGTTGATAGAGCCATCCGGATTCAGCTTTGTTCTAAACACCCACTTGACTCCAGTCACTTTCTGATCACATGGTTTGTCTACCAATACCCATGTCTGATTCTTCTTAATCATTCTCAGCTCTTCCTTCATTGCAAGTTTCCAATCATCATCTTTCAAAGCCTCTTTCAAATATGCAGGTTCTAACAATGAGAGGTTACAAGTAGCATAGATGTCAGAAAAGTAGTCTTGTACCTCTTATTGGAGTATGATCAACATCAAGTTCATCATTTTGATCGAATCCAACCTCCTGAAATGTTAGAGGCCGTTTCTCTTCATCACTCCATCTCCAAGCTGCTTCCTCATCAAACTTCACATCTCTGCTAACTATGAACTTCTCAGTTGCAGGATTGTAAATTCTGTATCCCTTTGAAAATTGACTGTAACTAACAAAAATACCTACTTAACTTCTTTTATCCAACTTCTCTCTCTTTGCTGATGGCAGTAAGATGTAGAAAATGCAGCCAAAGACTTTTAAATGACTTAGAGAGGGTATGAACCCAAACCAGGCTTCAAATGGAGTTTTATCCTTAACAGATTTTGTTGTGCTTCTGTTAAGAATATAAACTGCTGTGTTAGCTGCCTCTGCCATAATTCCTTTGGCAAATTCTTTTCAAACATCATACACCTCCCCATGTCCATCACTGTTCTGTTCTTTTTTTCACTTACACCATTCTGCTGAGGTGAATAAGTGACAGTAAACTGATGCTCAATGCCTTCAATGCTGCAAAATTCTTCAAATTTATCTACTGTATACTCAGTTCCATTATCAGTTATGAACACTTTAATTTTTTATCCACACTGTTGTCGAAACGTTCGAGTCCGGGGAACCCTATCGAAATGACGTGGAAAAGGAGGAGTCGCCACTAATCTTTTTTAAGGTGTGATTAGTCAGCTAAAAGCCACCTAAGCTAAGTAAAGTCCAAAGCTCGGCAATGGACCCACTAAACCTAAGGTCTGGTCTTGCAACCTAAATCTAGGTTTGGGAGTTGATTATACTCGAGGAAGGATTAGCACCCCCGAGTCGCCCGTCAAATGACGATACCTTTAGTCTAACTAAATCTAGTGGGTCAAAAAAAAAAGGTTACTTTTAATCCTAATTTTGATTATTATTAAAAGGTTTATGAAAGAAAATAAAAGCACTTTTCTTTTAAACGAATGTCGAGAATTCGAAGAATATGATCGAACACCGTCGATAAATTCTGTTACGATTCGGTTTCACTGTTTGTTCTCTTGTTGAATCTTCCGCACCGGGAAGAAATTTTGAAAATGTTATGGCAAAATCTTTTTACTATTTTTTGACTTTGAAAAAAAACTTGATCAATTTTATTAATTTCCAAAATCTTCTTTTGGATTGCTTAATTAAAAAAAAACATTCCTTTTTTGAAAAGGCTTACCTTGAAAACTCCTGAATTACCCATTTCTTAGTTTTGAAAATTGAATAAGAGAACATGATTTGGGAAAACCTTTTTGAAAAACCTTTTATTACCTGTTTTAATTTTCTGATTTATCTATTTTTTTTTATCTTTTTCTATCTCTAGATTAATGCATGTATGCAAATGTTGAATGCAAAGTCCAATTATTATAGTTAACTCGCGTAACCCGGGTTTTTGAAAGCACTCCCCGGGATATATGCTCAGAGCCCCGATGCATCCCGAGAAGAGCCGTCTCATCCTTGGAGACATTCAGTGGCCCCGAAAACTCGACCACTCACTGAATGCCCCTTCTTCAGAAAGGTTACGGTCATTAACTGCATTAAGGTGGTATGATATGCAAACATATATAGTTTATGACAAGTAAATATGATATGCATGCAATTACGCTCTACTCTAAATTACTAAATTATTACAAACCAAGGTCCGATTAGGCCAATTAACAAATTGACAATAACTAACGAGAAATAAAAACTTATGGGCCGGACTGGGCATACTGGAGACCTTTTCTGCACACTAAGAAAACCATTAGCGAAGTTCAGGAAGCACATAAACTCTTAATCCAAAGATGCAAAAGAACCAAAGCAAATTAATATGCAAATACAAAATCAAGGACCAAAGCAAGAACAAATTGAATTTAAACAAATGGGGATATAGATCATGGGATATACATACACTACATTTAGATCTATTTTAGGAAATCAAATCCTTAAACTTAAAATCTTAATTTCCAAATTAGAAGTCATTTAAAAGGATTCATCAATTTCTTTCAAGTTATTTCCAATTTGAAAAATTGATTTTTTTAACTCCAAGTTTTGCTTTTCCAAAAATTAAAAAAATGACCCAAAGTGTCTTAACATATCATCCTCAAGTCATCTTTAATTCAAGGAAAAATCATAACTTTAAGTCAATTTTCCAAATCCTAATTAACTCAATTTGAAATTATGAAATCAATTTAGATTACTCCGAACTCGAACATCAAGATTTTAAGCAACACTTAATCTCAAAATTAATTTGCCATGAATACAAACCCACTTGAATAAACTCAATTTTCACTAAAAATTCAATATTTAGCCTAAATCCCAATTTCCATACTTAATTAGCAAAGAAAAACCACTACTTTAGGCTATAAATCAAATTTTTGAGCAATATCATCACATTAATCACAAAATTAGCACATTGAAACTCAAGATGACCATGTAACATCACCACCAAGTAACCACTAATTCAACAAAGCATAACCCAAAAAACAAAGCCCCAAAATCACATTCTACTCATGCTATAATCACTAAAAGTCACAACTTTAACATGAAATTAGTAACTCAAATCACTCAAGCATAAAATCCTCATGAAAATAAATCATTAAAGTATATATGATGAACATAAGCCTAATTTACCATCTTTTATTAATAAAAAATCTAACCTTTTCAATAAAAATACAAACTTTGAGCAAAAATTATCATTTAAAGCAACAAATCATTACCATAATCACATACACATATAGGAAAATTAGCTAAAATAACTTTATCAACCATAAAATTAGAAACAAATTAGAGACATAAAGCAAACAAGCATCAAATAGCAATAATTAACACAAAAGGCCTCATATTGCATCAATCAGAAGTAAAAGGAGTGAAATTGAAAAAAGTTGCAAGTGACTCACCCTAAACGGCGTCGTTTGGGGCGAGCTCACCAATAAAACGACAACTCTTTCCCTTCTCTTCTTCTTCCCCGCTTTTCCCCTTACCTCGCAAACCCTAGATCTATTCTTCCCTTTCTGCAACTCGATCAAACTCCCCCCACAATCATCATTTTACCAGAAAAAAATGTTTGCTTTTGAGATCTTCAAGCCCGAATCACAAAACCCCCTTGAAAAAAAACAAAATTTTTCGAAAAAAATTTAAAGGAACAGAGAGATGAAGAGCAAAGTGATTTTTCGAGCCAATCTTTGATGATTGGTTTCGATTTTAATCACTACCAGGCTCCCTTTTTATCTCTTGTTCTTCTCTTTTTTTTTTAAATGGTTGAAGACTTCCAAGAACCCTAATTTTTCCCCCAATTTTTCTCTCTAAAAAAAATCCTCTTGGAGACTGAAAATGGTGTATATATAGGGTATCTCAATACCCTAGAGTTTCAGGTATTATCTCTTTCCTCCTTCCTTATCTAACGACCCTTTAATTTTCTCCTTCTCCCCATTTTTAATTTATTTGGAAAAAATCTTCTCATTTTGTCTCTTGCAGGGGTGGTTGAGGAGTGGGATAAGCTTGAAGCTCCTTGTGAGCTGGACAAGGTGAGTCATCCCTAGAATTCAGGGATATTTTGATATTTCTGTGGTATTTGATCTGAAAAATTGTTGTTTTTTTTTGTCTTTTTGCAGAGTTGAAGGCTAAGGGAGATGATGACTTGGCAACACCCTGGCTGCTGACTTGGCCATCGATTGCTTTGTTGTCTCAGGTAAAATTCTTTCCCTCTGACTTTGACCTATTTTGTTTGATTCTATCCCTTGCTCTGTTTCTTTTGAATTTTGGTGGGAAATATGCATACTGTTGGCGAAATGCTTGCCTCTTGAACTCTGCTTGTTTAACTCTTGTATTGATTTGTTTTTAATTGAATAAACCTTACTGCATCGGTTGATGGACCTTACTGACTCAGTGGGTGGAATTGGAGCAGATATTAGCCATGGTAGCTCATGCTCCATGTTGAAGGTAAGCACTTAATAACCATCAGTCAACTAGTGTAAATATCTTTTCCATAAAATGTCACTATTCTTGATGCCATGCTCTATTTGTCATTGGTATACTATTGCTTGCTGAGTTTGTTTGATGATCTGAGAAAACTGCTTTCACCTTGCTGACTTTGCTTGCTGGTGGTTGCCCTTGTTCTTGGCCTGTTAATCATGTCAAGTTTGATAATCCATTTCAATTTTGATGTCAAAAGCCTATGCCTAATGTTCCCATGCTGTTCTCCTTGCTTTGGTCTTAAAAGGAATAGCCCTGATAACTATCTGGTGGTAAACTGCAACAAGAGTAGCTCCAATGAAGTGTCCAACCCAGAAGATCCAGTGGCCATCCCATGAATGGTACTTGTTGTAGATGATGGCAGCTCTAAGACTCCTTGCTGGGTTAATACCAATTCCAGTGATGGGAATGGTGGCCAAGTGAACCAAGAATACTGCAAACCCGATGGGAAGAGGAGCTAAAATAGGAACGTGAGAGTCTCTGGTGTTTCTCTTGGCATAAGTAGCAAAGAAAACAATGTAGACAAGAACAAAAGTGTCAATGATCTCAGCACCAAGACCGGAACCCAGGGTGTAGCCATGAGCAACAACGTTAGCTCCACCAACCAACATCTGATATTTGTTGTGACCTTGGAATCCCTTCACTACACCAGCTCCACAAATGGCTCCAAGGCACTGCATCACTATGTAGAAGATTGCCCTTGTAAGGGACAACTTCCTTGCTAGGAACAGACCAAAGGTAACAGTTGGGTTGATGTGTCCACCTGAAATGCCGGCGGCGCAGTAGACAAGAGCAAAGCTCATGCCATTGAAGGCGCAAACAATGCCTTGAATACCAACAGTAGTACATTTGCTCTTAGCCTGAGACACACCCATGGCAGTCAAGATGGTGATGTAAAGGAACAAGAAAGTGGCCATAAATTCTGCAATGTCAGCTCTGTAGAAAGACCATGACTTGAGCTCACCTGGATCAAACAATGGTGCTGGTGGTGGCTCCTTGTAGTCCTTGTCTGTCTGTGCTGATGTCCCAATAGGTTGTCATTCAGAAAACTTGTTTGCTCCAAGCTTACCATCTGATCGAGCCAAAAATAACCCTATTTTTATGGCTATTTTGTTATGTTTTTGGATCAATTTATGCTTAAATATATGTTATTTTGTTAATATTTGTGTTTTGAGTCTTTATAGATGTGAAATTGATAATTTGATAATTTTCACTACTTTTGGAGCTATTTTGATGACTTTTTACACAGATATGAGCAAAGTAATTTTAAGTATAGATTTGGAGATTCGAAGCTCTGTTTGAAGACTTATTGAAGATAATTTAAAGATTTGAAGAGCATTGAAGAATTATCTCAAGGAGCAAGAATTGAAGAATGGAGCTTTAATTGCGAAGGATTGAAGACAAGCCATGAAGAAGCCCGGAAGCTAAGGAATTTTGGATATTTAATATGGGAAAATACTCAGCCCATATAGACCCATAATTGAAATTAAAATCCCAATTTGTGCTTCCTATATTCAAGGAAATATCCAATTCCCGTAGATTCCCGATTCTAGTCCTAACAGGATTAGGATTCAGCGCAGTCTCGGTAGAAAAATCATAACTTTCTGCTCAGACCTCCGTTTTAGGCCCGTGAGTAGGCGTTGGAAAGCAAACTTCGAGTTCTACAACTTTCCTTCGAAGTCCAAGACCCAGTTCTGCCATCTTCAAGCCCAAAAACGACGTTGAAGTCCCTGCATGATTCCAGAAAAATTCAGGATCCTATTTTAACTTGGATTCTACTCTAGGAAGACTTTTAATCTAACTTAGAGTCTAAGTTAGACCCTAAACCATCCTAGACTTCTTTCCTACTTAGAATTGGAGTCTTGAGGGTTATTTTCACTATAAATAGCAACCTTAGGTCTAGGTTTTTGATCTATGTAGATCTAGAGATTTTATTTTGAAGAATTGTTGAAGATTTGGAGGAGTTTGCCCTAGGAGCCGTCGCCCCCCTCTTCTTCCCATCCATAGATAAGTTTTTCTTCTTTTCTTTGGATTCTCACTCAATTCATGAGTGAGTAATCCTTTTCTTTTCTCCAATGTAGAATTTAATTGATCTCTTCACTTATATCATGGTGAGATTTTGTGCTTTTATATGAAAATTAATAGGGTATTTCTTAATATCTCTGAATGAAATCTATGTTGCTTGTTTTGATAGATTGAAGCTAGGACTTTCTTGATAAATTAAGTAGCATTAGCTAAATTAAATCATGAAGGATCTTCGGATTTTATTGTTTGGTAGCAATTGGAAGCGAAGGATCTTCCATCCAAGGGATTTAAGAATCTTTGACCAATTTTTAATTGCCCATTGTGCTTGTAAATTACTAGATCTTAATGTTTTATTCTTGAGATTATCACACTTGATCAAGAGGTAATTGTTTAAAGAATAAAAGGGATAATTCACAATGGATCAAGAGCTTTATCTAATTATGGTAATTTAGGATTAAATTCCAAGCAAGCTATCCATTGTTTTCATAATTTTTAGATATCAATGATCCATGTTATTATTGTCAAGAGGGATATTAATTCTATGTTGGAGGCTTCTCTTAATTATTTTTCTTAAATTATCTTCTGCTTTCTGATTAATTGTTTTCTTTAATTTTCTTGATTGCTTTCTTAGATAATTTTAATTACTAGTTTGATTTGATTCAAAAAGAATAATAACCTATCTCTCTGGGATCGACCCCTACTTGCCCTATCTATCTTTCGTTAGTAATTGTTGGGATTTTATTTTCATGATTTGCTGACGACCGATCATAAATTTTGGCGCCGTTGCCGATTTTTTATTTCTATTTTTTCTTTTCTATAGTCGATTTGCACTTGATCATCTCTGTTTTGTAGGAAAAATCAAATGGCGTAACAATGTTCGTTGAGAGAGCTGAATTTCAACTGTGAATTGCCGCCACTCTACATTGACTATCCTGCCATGGACACATCATACAAGCTGAATTCTGGAGTGATCCGCATGCTGCAACCTTTCAAGGAGAATCTCATGAAAATCCTCATGAGCACTTACAAAATTTCTTTATATGGTGCGCTGCGACCTCTAGGATGCCAGAAGAACAAGCAAGACTTCGAACTTTTCCTTTAACATTGGAAGGAAAAGCAAGAAGTTGGTTCCTGACTCTGCCATCAAAATCCATAACTTCTTGGAAGGAGATGGAGATAGTGTTTCTGAACAAATACTTTCCAGAGGCCAAGCGAGCTGATGTAAGGAAGAAAATCTCATCTTGTCAACAACTACCTGAAGAGAAGTGGCACCAATACTAGGAGAGATACAACCAAATCTGCGCAAGTTGCCCTTACCACAACCTAAGTGAAGCACTGCTGATTCAGAACTTCTACGATGAACTTCTCTATGAAGATCGAAGGCATATTGATGCTGCTAGTGGAGGAAGCCTAACACTCAAAAACCCTGAAGAAGCAAGGAAGCTGCTCAATACCATGATCGAAAACATCCACCAATTCAACATGATGGATGAACACTCAACAACTAGATCATCAGAGAAGGAATCTCTTGCCGAGATGAAAGAAAGAATGAAGCATTTAGATAATGTGGTTTCATCTTTGGCAAATCAACAAGAAACCGTCACCCAACATGCTTGCACAAATTCTGAAGATGCAAGTAGAAAATCAACATTCACCTCAAACACCTCCTTAATTCACACAAGGACATGGAGTTAATTCAATTGAAGATGAAGCTCAACAGTGGAATGCGCGAAAGATGGAATCACCTAATGTTCCACTTCCATCTCAAATATCACCACCTCTAGCACCTGTCTTCTCTGCTGCATCACCACCAGATGTCGTGCCCAACATTCAATTGCCAAGAAAAGAGGAGTTTTCGACCAAGAACAAGAAGGGTCAGCGTACTTCACCAGCAATCGCTGCTCAAATTCAAGAAGAAGAAGAATGGATGGAAGAGATGCGAGATAAGTATGATCCAATACCATTCCCTCAAAGGTTTGCAATGCAACTCAATTTACTACAGAATATAGAGGTAAATATTCCATTGCTTGATAAAGTTGTCAGAAAACCCAGGTACACGAATTTTCTCAAAGAGTTATGCATGACTAAGAGTAAGTTTTCTGAAAAATATGCTTGCATGAATGAGAATGTATCTGCTGCATATCAGAGAAAATTGCATCATAAATGCCATGATATAGGATCGTTTTCTATTCCTTGTAAAATAGGAAAGAATCAGATAGAAAAGGCCATGTGTGAATTTGGATCTCCAATTAACATCATGCCTTATTCTGTCTATTCACAATTGAAAATTGAACCTGTGACTAAAACTGATCTGACCATACAATTTGCTGATAGAACTAACATTAAACCTGAGGGTTTAGTTGAAGATGTTTTAGTACACATTGGAGATTTTGTTTTTCCTGCAGATTTCTATGTCCTGAAGATGAGTGAAGATGACCTTCATCTACCTCATTTGCCGTTGCTGCTAGGAAGACCTTTTCTTGCCACAGCCAGAACAAAATATGAAGTCCACGATGGAAAACTCAGCATGGAATTTGATGGAAAACTCATTGAATTCGATATTTATGAAGCCATGAAATTTCCTGCTGAGATTCATTATATCTGTGCCATTGATGCCATTGAAGTTTGTTCTGAAAAAGTTCAAGCACTCCACCATAAAGATGAACTTGAATTGGTACTTACAAGGAGCCTAGATGAAGAAGAAATCAAGGAAGCAGAAGTCCAAACGTCAGAAGAGGTAGCAGAAACCATCAAGGATCTGAAGTCATTACGCACTCTTGGAGAAAAAGAGTCAATGTCCTATATCAACCTGAAGCCACTCCCTGAAGGACTTAAGCATGTCTTCCTTGGAGAAAAAGAGACCTTGCCCGTTGTTATTTCAAGTAAATTAAATAATGTACAAGAAGAACAACTGATCAGAGTTTTGAAGGAGTACAAGGAAGCCATTGGATGGACTGTAGCTGACATCAAAGGGATAAGTCCTACTGTGTGCATGCACCGAATCCGACTTGAAGATGATGCAGTACCCGTTAGACAGCCACAAAGAAGACTAAATCCGAATCTTGCTGAAGTCGTCAAGGAAGAAGTTCTCAAATTACTTAGAGCTGGTCTCATTTATGCTATATCAGATAGTAAATGGGTCAGTCCTGTCCAAGTAGTTCCTAAGAAGTCCGGATTCACCATCGTAGAAAACAAGGAAGGAGAGCTAGTTCCTCAAAGACTGCAGAATGGATGGAGAGAATGCATCGACTACAGAAAGTTAAACTCTGCAAGGCTTACTATTGCTTTCTGGATGGGTATTCAGGATACTTCCAGATTCCAATAGCACCTGAAGACCAAGAGAAGACCACCTTTACCCGCCCCTTTGGTACATATGCTTATACAACAATGCCTTTTGGTTTATGCAATGCACTTGCGACTTTTCAAAGATGTATGATGAGCATCTTTCAAGATTATGTGGGAGATAAGATGGAAGTCTTTATGGACGATTTCACAGTCTATGGAGATAGCTTCAATCAATGCCTACATAAATTGGAATTAATTTTGAAAAGATGTGTTGAAACCAAATTGGTATTAAATGCTGAAAAATGTCACTTCATGGCAGAACAAGGCATTGTTCTAGGCCATGTGGTATCTAAACAAGGGATGCAAGTCGACAAAGCCAAGGTTGACATTGTTCAGAACCTGCCATATCCAACATGTGTCAAAGACATTCGTTCATTCTTGGGCCATTGATCGGTCGTCAGCAATCATAAAAATAATTCCCCACAAAATCCTAACTATAGTAGATAGGGCAAGTAGGGGTCGATCCCACAGAGAAGGGTGCAGACTTTATCCAAAGATACAATCCTTAAAATCTCTCAAAACAAAACACAGAAAACAGAGGTTGAGAAAAAGCAATTAAACAGAAAACAATTATACTAGAAAACAAAACAAAGTAAATTAAATCTAAATCTATGGCAGATAAGAAAGAAAACAATAATTAAAGCATACTTCTTCTCCAATGGTAGAAAACAATCAAATTGAATATGGGTCCTTGATTTAAAAGATGAATTCAATATTAAATCCTTGATGATAACTGGTCTAGGAAAAACCTAACATGCTATTTAGATAAGATTACCTGTTAAGGCTTAAATTACCCGTATTATTAACTTAACAATCGATTACCGATTAAGGCTTAAAGATTCACCAAGCAACAAAGCATTAAGATCAACTATTTAATTAGTTCTTTCACACATGCTTAACAAGTAAAACCATACAACAATCAGATAAAATCCAATCACTGGCATGCAAACCCAATTGAGCGTCTATTAAACGTCATCAACTTGCTACCGAACAATCAGACTCGAGGGTTAACTGTTCCGCCTGACTTAGCAATAGATCTCTCAAATTATCAATTTATCGGCCGCATAAACCAATAAAAATCAAGGTCATGGAATAAAACAGAGTTTAACATGCTATTTATTAAAAATAAAATACCAAATTAGAAGTATAGAAATCTCACCATATCAATTGATTGAATTCACCAAAGGATTAGAAGTATAAGAATTTAGCTACTCATGGATTTGGGAAAATCCATGAGCGGCATAAGAGTACTTACAGGACTATGGAGGGGCGAAATCTCCTTGACAAAAACCTTGGTATGCCGCACCTCCCTATGGCTATAGGGGGTGGCGGCACCCTTGCCTAAACTAGAAGAAAATAGATGAAAAGAAATTATCTATGTGGAAAATATTTTGGTGTGTGATTTGTGTTACAGGAGGTGGCTATTTACAGTGGAAATAACCCTAGGAATTCCAATCCTAACTGGGAAAGGGGTCTAAGTCGGTTTTGAGTCTAACTTAGACTCCAAGTTAGATTAAAAGTCATCCTAGAGTAGAATCCAAGTTAAAATAGGATCCTGAAAAAATCATGATTTCGTGCAGGGACTTCGACCGTATTTTTGGGCTTTAAAACGACAGAACTGGGTCTTGGACTTCAAAGGAAAGTTGTAGATCTTGGAGTTAGCTTTCCAACGAGTACTCATGGGCTTCAAACGGAGGTCGGAGTAGAAAGTTATGATTTTTCTACCAAAACTGCGCCTGAATCCTAATCCTGTTAGGACTAGAATCGGAAATCTACGAGATTTGGATATTTCCTTGGATATAGGAGTTATTAATTGGGATTTTAATTCCAATTAATGATTTATATGGGCTGAGTATCTTCCTATATAAGATATCCAAAAATACCAAAGCTTGAAGGCTTATCCATTGCTTGTCTTCAATTAAGGCACCAATCTTCAATTCTTGCTCTTGAAATAATTCTTCAATGTCTTCAAACACGAACTTCGAATCTCCAAATCTATGCTGAAAATTACTTTGCTCAAATCTGTGTAAGAAGTCATCAAAATAGCTCCAAAAATAGTGAAAAATAACAAATTCTCAATTTCACATCACTTAAGGAATCATAACACAAATATTAATAAAATAGCATATATTTAAGCATAAATAGATCCAAAAACATAGTAAAATAGCCATAAAAATAGGGTCTAATTTAGCTCAATCAGCCATGCCGGTTTCTATCGTAGATTCATCAAGGACTTCTCAAAGATTTCAGCACCGATGTGTAGATTACTTCAGAAAGATGTAGAGTTCAAGTTCGGAGATGATTGCAAAGAAGCATTTGACAAATTGAAGACTGCCCTCACCACCACTCCAATTGTGAAGCCGCTGGATTGGAAACTACCGTTCGAGATCATGTGTGATGCAAGTGATGTCGCCATTGGAGCTGTTTTAGGTCAGAGAGTAGATAAAGTACCCCATGTTATCTACTATGCTTCAAGAACTCTAGATGCTGCCCAAAAGAATTACACCACCACCGAAAAAGAGATGCTAGTTGTTGTCTTTGCTCTGGAGAAGTTTCGACCATACATCTTGGGATCCAAGGTGATAATCTACTCCGACCATGTTGCATTGAGATATCTAATGTCAAAGAAAGAAGCAAAAACTAGGCTTATGCGATGGCTTTTGTTATTTCAAGAATTTGATATCGAAATTAAGGATAAGAAGGGAGCAGAGAACGTCGTAGCCGATCATCTAAGCAGAATTGAAAGCAAGGAGGAAGAGACAACAATCAACGAAGCATTGCCCTTTGAAGACATTCTTGCCGTTTCTCAAATACCCTGGTATGCTGATATAGTTAATTTCATAGCTGCTCGTCGTTTACCCTCGGATCTTAGCAAAGGAAAGAAATTGAAGCTCATCAGTGATGCCAAGTATTATCTTTGGGATGATCCGTATTAATGGAGACACGATTATGATCAAGCCATGAGAAGATCCATTCCGGATAACGAGATTCAATCAGTTCTGAAGTTCTGCCATAACAATGAATGTGGAGGCCACTTTGGACACCAGAAGACTGCAAGAAAGGTCTTAGATTGCGGGTTTTATTGGCCTACAATCTTTAAAGACTCTTATGAGTTTTGCAAGACTTGTCCACACTGTCAGAGAACTGGAAACATATCGAAAAGGAATCAAATGACTCAAAATCCTATATTCGTTGCTGAAGTCTTCGATGTATGGGGAATTGATTTCATGGGACCTTTTTCTCCATCAGATAAGAAATACTACATACTCTTAGCTGTGGATTATGTTTCTAAATGGGTTGAAGCCATAGCTACCGAGAAAAAAATGATGCAAAGACATTAGTCAAATTTATGAAGAATAACATTCTTCATAGATTTGGCATTCCAAGAGCTCTCATCAGTGATCGATGTACTCACTTTTGTAACAAAATTGTGTAAGCACTGGTTGAAAAATATGGAGTTCGACATAGAGTATCTACTTCATATCATCCTAAACCAGTGGCCAAGCTGAGGTATCAAATCGTCAAGTGAAACTGATTTTGGAAAAGACAGTCAATGTTCAAAGTAGAGATTGGAGCATGAGACTAGGAGATGCTTTATGATCTTATCGTACAACTTACAAGACACCACTTGGTATGTCCCCATACCGAATTGTGTTTGATAAGCCATGCCATCTACCTGTGGAATTAGAGCATAAAGCATGGTGGGCAATAAAGCAATGCAATCTCAACTTTGACAAAGCTGGAATTCGAAGGATGCTGCAGTTACAAGAGCTTGAAGAAATAAGGAATGAAGCATACGAGAATTCAAGGATCTACAAGAAGAAGACCAAAGCCATCCATGACAAAGGAATTTTGCGAAGATCGTTTTATGAAGGACAAAAGGTTTTAGTCCTTAATAATCGATTGAAGGAAAATCCTGGGAAGCTCCGATCAAGATGGTATAGACCATTTGAAGTAATTCAAGTGTTTCCTTATGGATCCGTGATCATCGAGGATCCAGATAATCAGAAGCAACACAAGGTCAATGGACAAAGGCTCAAACCTTTTTTTGAAACATTGCCAACAATGACGATTGAAGAAATTCAATTGGAAGATCCCATTTATCTTCCAACATGAGCTACAAAGAAAAGAAAAGGAGTCAAGCTAATGACTTTAAACAAGCACTTGTTGGGAGGCAACCCATTAATTTTAATTCCTAACCTAATTTTTATCTTGCAGGTCTTAAAAAAAAAAAAACACCGAACCATATGACTCGGTGGCACCAAGTCACAACCGACCATGTCCTAGCCATGCCACGCACCAAGCCCAGATATGGCCAGGCCATGACCCGGCCATGCCGCGCAGCATGCCGTGCCAACCAAGGCACCCATAGCACCAAGCTATGGCCTGACCGGCACCGAGCCAATAGGAGACCCAGCACCGGACAGACCAGGCCACGCCGCGCACCAAAACAGGCAGCCCGCGCGCCATGACCCGGTCGTACCGATGCCATCACCAGGCCAACACGAGGCGCCAGGCCAATGTTGCGCGCCAATGCTCACTGCTGCCCTGCAATCCCGCGCGCCAGTGCTCGTTGCTGCCTTGATGCCGCGACGCTACTCCTTCACTTCTCAATCCTTTTGCAATTAGGAATATGAATCCTAATTGAATTAGAAGATGGATGACCTACTCCTACAAGGTAATGGATTCCTAGTCCAGGTATGCTTCTAACTTTTTACTCTAACTAAAACCTTTTAAGAATGGGATTTGATCACTATATAAAGGCACCTTTATTCCCTCCTTTATTCATCAAAACATAAGAAGCAAAACTTTGAAGCAAAAATCGGTTGGAAGCAATTTTTTAAGAGGTAAAAACGATAAGAGAAAGTCGATAAGAAGAGGCAAGAATTGTCAACTTAAGAGCAAGTGTCGACTTAAGTTTGTCGACTAAAAGGAGTAAAGTCGACTAAGGAATTGTCGACTTCAAGGGCAGACATTGTCGACTAAAAGGAGGAACTTTTCGATTCAAAAGGAAGCAATTCATCGACAAGGAAGAAATCAAGCAAGGAATTTCGATAGGTCTTCCCCAAAACTTGAAGATGTCGATGATGCTTACTTCCATGGATTTTGAAGTTCAATTCAAGAATTTTAGGAGACAATTTTGTCAAATTGGAGCCTCCCAATTTGGTGAAAAATTTCAAGGAAGCTTTCTTCGTCAAGATTGTCATGAGCTTTTGAGCATGATAGCATCACTACCCAAGGAAGAAATTGCTACTAAGCCTGGTTTCAAAGCTAGGATGATTTATCAATTTCTTTTGAATAAGGTTAACAAGTCACATGATGCTGTTATGAGATCCAAGGAGAGAGCTATGCAAGAGTTCCAAAATCGATTCCATCCTTATGGGAATCGATTTCCTTATCCTCATGGACCAAGGAATTTTAATGGAAAGGTAAGACCTCAAGTTGAACAATGGAGCAAGCCATACCCTTTGCTAAGGATTGGAGGGTATCGAGTCAAACCTTATAGGCCTCCATATCGTCCTATAAGTTGTGCTTCTTTTCCTCAAAGGTTCCATCATCCCAACTTTGCTTCATCTTCTACTCAACCAAGGGTTCAACAAGTTGCTTCTATTTTTACCCTTGAAGAGAAAGAGGATCGATTATCACCCTCTATTGCACCAAAGGTTCCTTTACAAGAAGATCAAGAGAAAAGTGCTATTGTGGTAATTGAAATTTCAAGTGATGCTTCTAGCGATGAGAATAAGGAAGAGGAAGAGGAGGCTAATCAAGAAAAGGAGAATGAGGAAAAGCTTCACCCTTTCCTTGTTCGGTGCAACCAAATTAGTGATCAAATTACTAGCTTAAAAGATGATTTTAATAACATAATTGGGAATTTGGATGACCTCTTCAATTTATTGGAGAAGGCTATTCATAAACCAATTTAGGTTTAGGTTTAGTTTTAAGTTTCTTGTTTTTAAGATTTATTTTTATGCATCTTAGGATTAGTTATTTAATTTATGCTTTAATTTTCAATTTCCTTTATCTTATGTCTTTAATTTTCAAGTTTTATTAATAAACTATCTAGTTTTATTTTCCTATCACTTTAATTTTCTATTGTCTTTTATGATTAAGTAATTATCTTCATCAAGCCGGCCCAGTTATGTTTTCTTGAACCCTAACTTTTTATTTTTGGTAAGATGATATTGCATGCTTTGTTTGATTGCTTTTACATTGAGGACAATGTGAATTTTAAGTGTGGGGGTGAGTACTTGATAGAGTTTTTACTTGAATAATTGAGTCATATGATAGTTTTTGTTTGCATGAGAACCTAGGATAAAATTTGATTGTTTTTGGATTGATCTTATCTTATTTCCCCAATTTTTGAAAAAATTTTCGAAAAATTGATTTTTGAAGATAAAATTTTGAATTTTCATGCATATTCTGATTAATTGATTTAATCATGATTGATGAATGCTTAGAATTTTAATAATGTTTGATTTATTGATTGAGTTATAGCATGTTGTTTGATTTCTTAGAATTAGGTATAATTGAAGTCTGTGATATGATCTTATTTATTAATTGCTTCTATGATTATCTATTTTTAGAACTTGTGTTCAATCTTGATTGAAATTATGATTGAGAAAGTATGTCATGGATATATGTCAAGAATAAGTGTGGGGGACTACTTATATAAAGGGTAATTAAAAAAAATTGTTTTCATAAAAACAAGTGTTTTCATGATAGAGGAGAAGAGGTATTTCTGTAAATAAATAAATAAAAAAATTCCATTGTTGTCACTCTTTTTTTTTTAACAAAAGGAGTTAGTAACCCTTGGAAAGAGGATAAGAGCATGGAATTATATAAATATTGTCCCTCTGAAAAAATAAAAAAGGAGTCCTTCTAGAGTGCTAGTAGCCTCAAAAATGGGAGTTAGTAACCCCAAATCATGAACACTTCGAGGTTAGTAACCTCAATTTTCTAAAAACAATTACCCTTGAAAATCTATTATAACCCACAATGACCCTTGATTTATATTTATGTCATTACAATCTTTTGAGTAATGGAGAAAGAGAGGAAAACATGAGCTTATAGAAAGAAATAGTTATAGAAAGTGAAGAATGGTAACTGATTAAAACTACTTTGATTATGGCTACTTAAGAATGATGATGCTTGTTGTTTTTTGATCTTTGGATTGAGTATTATTATTATTCTTTGTTATTTTGATTTCATGATTGAATTGATTCTTTGATGTATGTATGAATTCAAATTGATTTCTTGAAAAATTGGTTTTTGATTAACTTGCACATTGATTTGCTAAGGGACTAGCAAAGTTCAAGTGTGGGGAAAAATATGATCGAGTCAAAAACAACCCTATTTTTATGGCTATTTTATTATGTTTTTGGATCAATTTATGCTTAAATATATGTTATTTTGTTAATATTTGTGTTTTGAGTCTTTATAGATGTGAAATTGATAATTTGATAATTTTCACTACTTTTGGAGCTATTTTGATGACTTTTTACACAGATATGAGCAAAGTAATTTTAAGTATAGATTTGGACATTCGAAGCTCGTGTTTGAAGACTTATTGAAGATAATTTGAAGATTTGAAGACCATTGAAGAATTATCTCAAGGAGCAAGAATTGAAGAATGGAGCTTTAATTGCGAAGGATTGAAGACAAGCCATGAAGAAGCCGGAAGCTAAGGAATTTTGGATATTTAATATGTGAAAATACTCAGCCCATATAAGCCCATAATTGGAATTAAAATCCCAATTTGTGCTTCCTATATTCAAGGAAATATCCAATTCCCGTAGATTCCCGATTCTAGTCCTAACAGGATTAGGATTCAACGCAGTCTCGGTAGAAAAATCATAACTTTCTGCTCAGATCTCCGTTTTAGGCCCGTGAGTAGGCGTTGGAAAGCTAACGCCGAGCTCTACAACTTTCCTATGAAGTCCAAGACCCAGTTCTGGCATCTTTAAGCGCAAAAACGACGTCGAAGTCCCTGCATGATTCCAGAAAATTTCAGGATCCTATTTTAACTTGGATTCTACTCTAGGAAGACTCTTAATCTAACTTAGAGTCTAAGTTAGACCCTAAACCGTCCTATACTTCTTTGCTACTTAGAATTGGAGTCTTGAGGGTTAATTCCACTATAAATAGCCACCTTAGGTCTAGGTTTTTGATGTATGTAGATCTAGAGGTTTTATTTTGAAAAATTATTGAAGATTTGGAGGAGTTTGCCCTAGGAGCCGCCGCCCCCCTCTTCTTCCCATCCATAGATAAGTTTTTCTTCTTTTCTTTGGATGCTCACTCAATTCATGAGTGAGTAATCCTTTTCTTTTCTCCAATGTAGAATTTAATTGATCTCTTGACTTATATCATGGTGAGATTTTGTGCTTTTATATGTAATTTAATAGGGTATTTCCTAATATCTTTGCATGATATCTATGTTGCTTGTTTTGATAGATTGAAGCTAGTACTTTCTTGATAAATTAAGTAGCATTAGCTAAATTAAATCTTGACGGATCTTCGGATTTAATTGTTTGGTAGCAATTAGAAGCGAAGGATCTTCCTTCCAAGGGATTTAAGAATCTTTGACCAATTTTTAATTGCCCATTGTGCTTGTAAATTACTAGATCTTAATGCTTTATTCTTGAGTAATTATCACACTGGATCAAGAGGTAATTGTTTAAAGAATAAAAGGGATAATTTACACTGGATCAAGAGCTTTATCTAATTAAGGTAATTTAGGATTAAATTTCAAGCAAGCTATTCATTGTTTTCATAATTTTTAGATATCAATGATCCATGTTATTATTGTCAAGAGAGATATTAATTCTATGTTGGAGGGTTCTCTTAATTATTTTTCTTAAATTATCTTCTGCTTTCTGATTAATTGTTTTCTTTAATATTCTTGATTGCTTTCTTAGATAATTTTAATTACTTGTTTGATTTGATTTAATTTTACTCCCAAAACAATCTTTATTTTGTTTGTTTGTTTTTTAGAAAAAGAATAATAATCTATCTCTCTGTGGGATCGACACCTACTTGCCCTAGCTATCTTTAGTTAGTAATTGTTGGGATTTTATTTTTATGATTTGCTGACGACCGATCACCATCCTCTTCTTTGCCCTCCATTTGTTTTCACTCAACAAGCAAAGATTGAAGCTTTTTTTTTACTCTCTCTCTCTTTCTCAAAAGCAAAGACAAGGTAAGTAAACATCTCAACTAGACAGAGATAATGCCGCAATGTTTTTTACTTCTTGTAACTAGGAATGTAACAATTCCTGAATTTCTTGTAATGTACGAGCCAAAATAATTAAATTTCTTTCTTGTGATTTTCAATTTTCCAATTTTTTTTTTACTTTTTGAATGCAATCAAAAGTATATATATGCAATGCTAATACCCAAAAATAGAATGCATATGGATTAACCAAATTACTAATTGAAATCAAACATGGAATATGCACATGTAGCTTCCAAAAATGGAATATGCTAAGTGGAACTAATAAAGAGTATTTTTTGCTTTTTCTTACAAATGACAACTAATGTTAATTAAATAGAGAATTTACTAGATAAGCTACTCTATCAAAATGCTAACTATGAACTAGTAGGTGGCCATAATGCTTCCTATGTAAATTAAGAAATGAAATTGACTTAAATAAAAAAACTAAAAGGCAACAATACTAAATGAAGCTAAGCCCTGAAATATACAAAAATGCCAAAGGTGCTCATGCTAAGATTTTTGGATTTTTCCAAATGCAACCTAGATGACTAAGAGATTAATTAGCTAATCTAAAATGACTAAAATGCCCCTGGACGTGCAAATGACTAAAATGCCCCTGAAAATGCAAATGACTAAAATGCCCCTGGACGACCCTAATGCCAAGAAATAAATTGATTTAAATTAAAGGATACAAGGCAAAAATGGGTGTCTACAACTGTTTCTCTACAACTGCTTTTAACTTCCAAAAAGTTTCTGTACCTCAGTTTTCTGCTTCAGAAAGTAAATCCATGCATTTCTAGTAAAATCATCAATGAACAAGATGAAATACTTACTTCCATTCAAGCTTGGTATTTTTTGAGGCCCACATACATCAGAGTGCACAAGTTGTAACTTTTCTGAAGCTCTCAAGTTTGCCCTTATAGGAAAAGGATTTCTGCTTTGCTTCCCAAATTGGCACACATCACAAACACCAGTCTGCTCTTCAATCTGAGGTAGATTCTCAACAAGAGCCTCTGTTGCCATTTTCTTCAAAGAGAAATAGTTCAAATGCCCCATTCTTTTGTGCCATAGCTGAGAGTCATCCACAATACTCACTAATGCTTGCTTTTCACAGTTCAAAAAGAAGGTTTTGTTCACCATTGGGAAAGTAACTAGTTCTCTACCACCAGGCTCTAATATCATGCAAGATTTATCCTTAAAAATGACAGAATAATTCTTTTCTAGCAACTGACCAACACTAATCATATTATATGAAATCTCAGGTACTAAAAGCACATCAGGAATCACTTTTGTTCCTGTTGGTGTTTGAACAAACACCTCTCCTTTTCCAATAGCCTTCAAGTAATTTCCACTTCCAATTTTGACTCTGGTAGTATAAGTCTTGTCCAAATAGGTGAACATGGACTCATTTGGCACCATATGGTAGGAACAACCTCTATCAATAAGCCAGGTTGATGATTCTGACTTGTTGATGCAGAACAAGTTGCTACAAAAAGCTGCTCTTCATCAGGTTTGTGTTCTTCATCTTCAGTTTGAGCTGACTTAGCCTGTTGCACCTGTTTTCTTCCTTTCGTTTTCTTTTACAAACCTTTTCAACATGCCCTTTTTCCTTACAATATCCACAAATAGCGTCAGTGATCGAGCCAAAAACAACCCTATTTTTATGGCTATTTTATTATGTTTTTGGATCTATTTATGCTTAAATATATGTTATTTTGTTAATATTTGTGTTTTGAGTCTTTATAGATGTGAAATTGAGAATTTGTTAATTTTCACTACTTTTGGAGCTATTTTGATTACTTTTTACACAGATATGAGCAAAGTGATTTTGAGTATATATTTGGAGATTCGAAGTTCGTGTTTGAAAACTTATTGAACATAATTTGAAGATTTGATGATCATTGAAGTATTATCTCAAGAAGCAAGAATTGAAGAATGACGCTTTAATTGCGAAGGATTGAAGACAAGCCATGAAGAAGCCCAGAAGCTTTGGAATTTTGGATATTTTATATGGGATTATACTCAGCCCATATAAGGCCATAATTGGAATTAAAATCTCAATTTGTGCATCCTATATCCAATTCCCGCATATTCCCGCTTCTAATCCTAACAGGATTAGGATTCAGCGCAATCTCGGTACAAAAATCATAACTTTCTGCTCAGATGTCCGTTCTACGCCCGTGAGTAGGCGTTGGAAAGATAACTCCGAGATCTACAACTTTCCTTTGAAGTCCAAGACCCAGTTCTGCCATCTTCAAGCCCAAAAACGACGTCGAAGTACCTACATGAATCCAGAATTTTTCAGGATCCTATTTTGACTAGGATTTTGGTTCTAGGAAGACTTTTAAGCTAACGCGGAGTCTAAGTTAGCCTCTAAAACGTCCTAGACCCCTTTCCTACTTAGAAATGGATTTTCTAGGGTTATTTCCACTATAAATAGCCACCCTATGTAACACAAATCACACACACAATATCTAGATAACTTTCTCTTCTTCTTTTTCTCTTCTAGTTCTAGTTTTTCTTCTAGTTTTTGGGCTACGGTGCCGCACCCTCTCTTTGCATAGAGAGGGGCGGCAACCCTAAGTTACTCAAGAGGGGGATCTCCCCTTCAAGTCCTGTAAGTTCTCTTCTTATTCTTTGGATGCTCACTCAATTCATGAGTGAGTAATCCTTTTCTTTTCTCCAATGTAGAATTTAATTGATCTCTTGACTTATATCATGGTGAGATTTTGTGCTTTTATATGAAAATTAATAGGGTATTTCTTAATATCTCTGCATGAATTCTATGTTGCTTGTTTTGATTGATTGAAGCGCGCACTTTCTTGATAAATTAAGTAGCACTTTCTCTATCATCTGCTTTCTGCTTAATTGTTTTCTTTAATTTTCTTGATTGCTTTCTTAGATAATTTTAATTATTAGTTTGATTTTATTTAATTTTACTTTTAAAAACTTGTTTCTTTTGTTTATTTGTTTTAAGAAAAAAAACAATAACTTATCTCTCTGTGGGATCGTCCCCTACTTGCCCTAGCTATCTTTAGTTAGTAATTGTTGGGATTTTATTTTTTTTATTTGCTGACGACTGATCATAAATTTTGGCGCCGTTGCCGGGGAGATTGTGTTTTATTTTTTCTTTTTCTTTTTCTTTGCTATATTCGATCTACACTTGATCATCTCTGTTTTGTAGGAAAAATCCAATGGAGCAACAACGTTCGTTAAAAGGGCTGAATTTCAACTGTGACTTGCCGCCACTCTGCATTGACTATCCAGTCATGGACACGTTATACAAGCTGAATTCTAGAGTGATCCGCATGCTGCCAATCTTTCAAGGAGAGTCTCATGAAAATCCTCATGAGCACTTACAAAATTTCTTTATATGGTGTGCTGCGACCACTTGGATGCCTGAAGAACAAGCAAGACTTCGAACTTTTCCTTTAACATTGGAAGGAAAAGCAAGAAGTTGGTTCTTGACTCTGCCATCAAAATCCATAACTTCTTGGAAAGAGATGGAGACAGTGTTCGTGAACAAATATTTTCCAGAGGCCAAGCAAGCTGATGTACGAAGGAGAATCACAACCTGCCAACAATTACCTGAAGAGAAGTGGCATCAATACTGGGAAAGATACAACGAGATCTGCGCAAGTTGCCCTTACCACAACCTAAGTGAAGCAATGTTGATTCAAAACTTTTATGATGGACTCCTCTATGAAGAGAGAACCTATGTTGATGCTGCTAGTGGAGGAAGCCTAACACTCAAAACCCCTAAAGAAACAAGAAAACTACTCAACACTATGACAGAAAACATCCACCAATTCAACATGGCGGATGAACACTCATCAGAGAAGGAATCTCAGGCTGAGATGAAAGAAAGAATGGAGCATTTGGATAATGTGGTTTCATCTTTGGCAAGTCAACAAGAAACTGTCACCAATATGCTTGCACAACTCTTGAAGATGCAAGTAGAGCATCAACATTCACCTCAATCTATTTGAGCAACTTCCAAATTTGCACAAGGGTATGAAGTTAATTCAATTGAAGGAGCTCAACAGTGGAATGCACGAAAGATGGAATCACCTGATGTTCCACTTCCGCCTCCGATATCACCACCTCCAGCACTTGTGTTTTCTGCTGCACCACCACCAGATGCCGTGCCCAACATTCAATTGCCAAGTGAAGAGGAGATTTCGACCAAAAACAAGAAGGATCAGCGTACTTCATCAGCAAACGCTTTTCAAACTCAATCAGAAGAAGAATGGATGGAAGAGATGCGAGACAAGTATGATCCAATACCATTCCCTCAAAGGTTTGCAATGCAACTCAATTTACTATGGAATATAGAGGTAAATATTCCATTGCTTGATAAAGTTGTCAAAAAACCCAGGTACGCGAATTTTCTCAAAGAATTATGCATGACTAAGTGTAAGTTTTTTGAAAAATATGCTTGCATGAATGAGAGTGTATCTGCTACATATCAGAGAAAATTGCATCATAAATGCCGTGATATATGATCTTTTTCTATTCCTTGTAAAATAGGAAAGAATAAGATAGAAAATGCCATGTGTGAATTTGGATCTCCAATTAACATCATGCCTTATTCTGTCTATTTACAATTGAAAATTGAACCTGTGACTAAAACTGATCTGACTATACAATTTGCTGATAGAACTAACATTAAACCTGAGGGTTTAGTCGAGGATGTTTTAGTATAGATTGGAGATTTTGTTTTTCCTGCAGATTTCTATGTCCTGAAGATTGTCGTTGTTGCTAGGAAGACCTTTTCTTGCCACAGCCAGAACAAAATATGAAGTCCACGATGGAAAACTCAGCATGGAATTTGATGGGAAACTCATTGAATTCAATATTTATGAAGCCATGAAATCTCCTGCTGAGATTCATTTTATATGTGCCATTGATGCCATCGAAATTTGTTCTAAACAAGTTCAATCACTTCACCATGAAGATGAACTTGAATTGGTACTTACAAAGAGCCTAGATGAAAAAGTTATCGAGGAAGCAGAAGTCCTGACGCCAGAAGAGGTTGCCAAAAGCGCAAGGGAATATCATGAGGCATCGATCGAAGCGACATCATCATGGGAGGAACCCGTCCATCCTGAACCAAGTAAGGTTGAAGCAGAATTTCATGATGTTGCCGACATTCCAATTGTGAAGGAAGTTGAAGGAGTGTCAAGTGAAACAAGGGATGGTTTGGAACCATCTGAACTTGATTCGACAAACTTCTCTCAGTTTTTCTTCAATGACGATGGTGTTCCTAGCATGGCTGGCGTCCCTACTCCACCAATGGAAGTCCCCAAGATTGAGAAAGCAGATATCAAGATGGACATCCCACCACCTTCTCCTCCAAGGCTTGTCAAGTCCAAAGAAGAGCCACCAGATAATGAGCAACTCGGACATCTCGAGCCAAAAGACACAATCGTGATGAATTTTGTTGATAACCAGCTTTTGGAACATGAAGATCAAGATTTCTTGGAAATCAACAAACTTCTTGAGTCTGAATGCTTTGAAGATATCAAACACGCGGAAAGGATATCTATGGATCAATTCTTTCTGGAGGACAAGAAGATTTGCCAAGACGAGGACACTTTCCAAAGGCACGAAGGGAGTAATGCCAATCAAGAATG
>AWUE01012871.1:0-11523 GCA_001974825.2 Corchorus olitorius
TGGACTCCAAAGTTGGATTAAAAGTCTTCCTAGAGTAGAATCCAAGTCAAAATAGGATCCTGAATTTTTGCTGAATTCGTGCAGAAAATTCAACGGCATTTTCGGGCTTGAAAACGGCAGATTTGGGTCTTGGACTTCGAAGGAAAGTTGTAGATCTCGGAGTTAGCTTTCCAACGAGTACTCATGGGTTTCAATCGGAGCTCTGAGCAGAAAGTTATGATTTTTCTACCAAAACTGCGCCTGAATCCTAATCCTGTTAGGACTAGAATCGGGAATCTACGGGATTTGGATATTTCCTTGGATTTAGGAGTCATTAATTGGGATTTTAATTCCAATTAATGATTTATATGGGCTGAGTATCTTCCCGTATAAAATATCCAAAAATACCAAAGCTTGAAGGCTTATCCATAGCTTGTCTTCAATTAAGGCTCCAATCTTCAATTCTTGCTCTTGAAATAAATCTTCAATGGTGTTCAAGTCTCCAAATTATCTTCAAATGGTCTTCAAACACGAACTTCGAATCTCCAAATCTATGCTCAAAATTGCTTTGCTATAATCTGTGTAAAAAGTCATCAAAATAGCTCCAAAAGTAGTGAAAAATAACAATTTCTTAATTTCACATCACTTAAAGACTAAAAACACAAATATTAATAAAATGGCATATAATTAAGCATAAATGTGTCTAAAAACATAGTAAAATAGGTATAAAAATAGGGTTATTTTTGGCTCAATCACATAGATATCCATTCCGCGTGTTTGATATCTTCAAAGCATTCAGACTCAAGAAGTTTGTTGATTCCTAAGAAATCTTGATCCTCATGTTCCAAAAGCTGGTTGTCAACAAAATTCAGCACGATTGTGTCTTTTGGCTCGAGATGTCCGAGTTGCTCATTATCTGGTGGCTCTTCTTTGGGCTTGACAAGTCTTGGAGGAGAAGGTGGAGGGATGTCCATCTTAATATCTTCTTTCGATGTCATTGATTCTTCTTGCGCAATCTTGAAATCCTCTTTTGGTAGAGCAGGAATGCAGACGTTGCATGGCTCATCATCGTCATCAATGAAGAGAAATAGAAAGGAGTCTTGCAAATCAAGTTCATATGGTTCCAAATCATTAATTGTTTCGCTTGACACTCCTTCAACTTCCTTCACGATAGGGATGTCAGCAACATCATGAAATTCACCTCCAATCTTACTTGTTTCAAAATGGATAGGTTTTTCCCATGACAGTGTCGTTTCAATCTTTGGCTCTTGATGTCTTTGTGTAGTCTCTACCAAGTCAACATGCTTCCATCGTTCTTTGGGAACTTCTTTGATTGCAGCAATTAAAGAAATGTTTACCTCCATATTTCGAAGTGGATCGAGCTGATTTTCTTCACTGCATGTCTTCCTTTCTGCTACCTCTTCAAGCGTCAGGACTTCTGCTTCCTTGATTTCTTCTTCATCTAGGCTCCTTGTAAGTACCAATTCAAGTTCATCTTCATGGTGAAGTGATTGAACTTGGTCAGAACAAATTGCAATGGCATCAATGGCACATATAGAATGAATCTCAGCAGGAGATTTCATGGCTTCAAAAATATTGAATTCAATGAGTTTCCCATCAAATTTCATGCTGAGTTTTCCATCGTGTACTTCATATTTTGTTCTGGCTATGGCAAGAAAAGGTCTTCCTAGCAGCAACGGCAAATGAGGTAGATGATGGTCATCTTCACTCATCTTTAAGCCATAGAAATATGCAGGAAAAACAAAATCTCCAATCTGCACTAAAACATCCTCGACTAAACCCTCAGGTTTAATGTTAGTTCTATCAGCAAATTATATAGTCAGATCAGCTTTACTCACAGGTTCAATTTTCAATTGTGAATAAATAGAATAAGGCATAATGTTAATTGGAGATCCAAATTCACACATCGCATTTTCTACCTTATTCTTTCCTATTTTACAAGGAATAGAAAAAGAACCTATATCATGGCATTTCTGATGCGATTTTCTCTGATAAGTAGCAGATACATTCTCATTCATGCAAGCATATTTATCAGAAAACTTACTCTTAGTAGTGCATAATTCTTTGAGAAAATTAGCATACCTGGGTTTTCTGTCAACTTTATCAAGTAATGGAACATTTACTTCTATATTCCGTAGTGAATTGAGTTGACTTGCAAACCTTTGAGGGAATGGTGGTGGATCATACTTGTCTCGCATCTCTTCCATCCATTCTTCTTTGAGTTTGAGAAGCGTTTGCCGATGAAGTAAGCTGATCCTTCTTGCTTTTGGTTGAAATCTCCTCTTCACTTGGCAATTGAATGTTGGGTACGGCATCTGGTGGTGCAACAGAGAAAGCAGGTACTGAAGGTGGCAATATCGAAGGTGGAAGTGGAACATCAGGTGATTCCATATTTCGCGCATCCCACTGTTGAGCTCCTTCAATTGAATTGACTTCGTACCCTTGTGCGAATTTGGAATGTGCTTGAATGAATTGAGGTGATTGCTGATGCTCTACTTGCATCTTCAGGAGTTGTGCAAGCATTTTGGTGACAGTTTCTTGTTGATTTGCCAAAGATGAAACCACAGTATCCAAATGCTTCATTCTTTCTTCCATCTTGATAAGAGATTCCTTCTCTGATGATCTAGTTGTTGAGTGTTCATCCATCATGTTGAATTGGTGGATGTTTTCTGTCATAGTGTTGACTAGTTTCCTTGCTTCTTCAGGGGTTTTGAGTGTTAGGTTTCCTCAACTAGCAGCATCAATATAGGTTCGATCTTCATAGAGGAGTCCATCATAAAAGTTTTGAATCAGCAATGCTTAACTTAGGTTGTGGTAAAGGGTCAACTTGCGCAGATTTCGTTGTATCTTTCCCAGTATTGGTGCCACTATTCTTCAGGTAGTTGTTGATAAAATGAGATTCTCTTTCTTACATCATCTCGCTTGGCCTCTGGAAAGTATTTGTTCAAAAACACTGTCTCCATCTCCTTCCAAGAAGTTATGGATTTTGATGGCAGAGTCAGGAACCAACTTCTTGCTTTTCCTTCCAATGTTAAAGGAAAAGTTCGAAGTTTCGCTTGTTCTTCAGGCATCCCAGTGATTGCAGCACACCTTATAAAGAAATTTTGTAAGTGCTCATGAGGATTTTCATGAGACTTCCCTTGAAAAATTGGCAGTATGCGGATCACTCCAGGATTCAGCTTATACGATATGTCCATGGCTGGATAGTCAATGCAGAGTGGTGGCAATTCACAGTTGAAATTCAGCTCTCTTAACGAACGTTGTTGCTCCATTGGATTTTTCCTACAAAACAGAGATGATCAAGTGCAAATCGAATGGCAGCATGCGGATCACTCCAGGATTCAGCTTATATGATATGTCCATGGCTGGATAGTCAATGCAGAGTGGTGGCAATTCACAGTTGAAATTCAGCTCTCTTAACGAACGTTGTTGCTCCATTGGATTTTTCCTACAAAACAGAGATGATCAAGTGCAAATCGAATATAGCAAAAAAAAAGAAAAAGAAAATAATACTCAATCTCCCCGACAACGGCGCCAAAATTTATGATCGGTCATCAGCAAATCATAAAAATAAAAATCCCAACAATTACTAACTAAAGATAGCTAGGGCAAGTAGGGGTCGATCCCACAGAGAGATAGGTTATTGTTCTTTTTCTTAAAACAAACAAATAAAATAAAGAAGATTTTGAGAGTAGAATTAAATCAAATCAAACTAGTAATTAAAATTATCTAAGAAAGCAATCAAGAAAATTAAAGAAAATAATTAATTAAAAAGCAGAAGATAAGTTGAGAAAATAATTAAGAAAACCCTCCCACATAGAATTAATATCCCTCTTGACAATAATAACATGGATCATTAATATCTAAAAATTATGAAAACAATGGATAGCTTGCTTGGAATTTAATCCTAAATTACCTTAATTAGATAAAGCTCTTGATCCGGTGTGAATTATCCCTTTTATTCTTTAAACAATTACCTCTTGATCCAGTGTGATAATTACTCAAGAATAAAGCATTAAGATCTAGTAATTTACAAGTACAATGGGCGATTAAAAATTGGTCAAAGATTCTTAAATCCCTTTGAAGGAAGATCCTTCGCTTCCAATTGCTACCAAACAATTAAATCTGAAGATCCTTCAAGATTTTAATTTAGCTAATGCTACATAATTTATCAAGAAAGTGCATGCTTCAATCTATCAAAACAAGCAATATACAATTCATGCAGAGATATTAAGAAATACCCTATTAATTTTCATATAAAAGCCCAAAATCTCACCATGATATAAGTCAAGAGATCAATTAAATTCTACATTGGAGAAAAGAAAAGGATTACTCACTCATGAATTGTGTGAGCATCCAAAGAATAAGAAGAAAACTTACAGGACTTGCAGGAGAAATCCTCCTCTTGAATAACCTAGGGTTGCCGCCCCTCTCTATGCATAGAGAGGGGCGGCAACCTAGCCCAAAAACTAGAAGAAAAACTAGAACTAGAAGAGAAAATTATCTAGATATTGTGTGTGTGATTTGTGTTACATAGGGTGGCTATTTATAGTGGAAATAACCCTAGAAACTCCAATTCTAAGTAGGATAGGAGTCTAGGACGTTTTTAGGGCTGACTTGGTCTCCGCGTTAGCTTAAAAGTCTTCCTAGAACCAAAATCCTAGTCAAAATAGGATCCTGAAAAATTCTGAGATAATTTGAGACATCTATTGCTAAATTGGACGAGATTGTTAATCACATGAGTCTGATTGTTTGGTAGCGAATTGTTGACGATTAACCGTCGCTTCAATGGGTTTTGCATGCTAGTGATCAGATTTATCTGATTGTGGTATGGTTTTACTTGTTAAGTATGTGTGAAAGAACTAATAAATAGTTGATCTTAATGCTTTGTTTCTTGGCAAATCTTTAAGCCTTAATCGGGTAATTGGTTTGTTAAGTTAATGAAAGGGGTAATTTAAGCCTTAATCCGGTAATCTTATCTAAATAGCATGTTAGGGTTTTCCCTAGACCAATTATCATCAAGGATTTAATATTGAATTCATCTTTTAAATCGATGACCCATAATCAATTTGATTGTTTTCTACGATTGGAGAAGAAGTATGCTTTTTAATTATTGTTTTCTTTATTACTTGCCATAGATTTAGATTTAATTTACTTTGCTTTGTTTCTAGTTTAATTGCTTTCTTTTTAATTGTTATTTTCAATCCCTTGTTTTTACTCATTGTTTTTGAGAGATTTTTAAGGATTGTATCTTCGGATACTTGAAGATTCTCTTCACAGCAATGAGGTGAGATTCCTTTGGACAAGATTGAAAATGAGCACAAAAACAAACACTAAAGAGTATATCAGGCCTACTAGCAGTGAGATAGAGAAGAGAGCCAATCATACCTCGATTAAGTTTTTGATCAACTACGTTACCTTTCTCATCAGAATCTAATTTAGTACCAGTGGCCATTGGTGTCTTCATTGGTTTGCAGTCCTCCATGCCAAATTTCTTTAACATTTCCTTAGTGTATTTGGACTGACTAATGAAGATACCGTCAGAGCATTGTTTGATTTGAAGTCCTAGGAAGAAATTGAGTTCTCCTATTATGCTCATCTCGAATTCTCCCTGCATTTCTTTGACAAAATACTTACACAAACTTTCATTAGTGGCACCAAAGATAATGTCATCAACATAGATTTGAACAATTAGGAAATTAGATTTTTTCTTCTTAATAAAGAGAGTGGTATTTATACTTCCCCTTGTGGACCCTTTGTCCAAGAGAAATTTAGATAACCTTTCATACCATGCCCAAGGTGCTTGCTTGAGTCCATAGAGAGCTTTGTGGAGTTTGTACACATAGTCTGGATGTTTGCTGTCTTCAAAACCAAGTGGCTGTTCCACATATAGTTCTTCCTGAATGTGACCATTTAGGAAGGCACACTCTTCACATCCATTTGATAAAGCTTGAAGTCCATGTAGCATGCAAAGGCAAGAAGGAGTCTGATTGCTTCGAGCCTTGCTACAGGAGCAAAAGTCTCATCTTAATCAATTCCTTCTTCTTGATTGTAACCTTTTTCTACTAATTTGGCCTTATTCCTGACAACTTTGCCATTCTCATCAAGCTTGTTTCTAAATACCCATTTTGTACCTACAACAGGATAATCTGCTGGTGGTGGCACTAATGTCCACATGTTGTTCCTTTCGAACTGATTCAGCTCTTCTTGCATTGCAATCATCCACCTTTCTTCTTTTTCAGCATCTTCAAATGCTTTTGCCTCAATTTGGGATATGGATGCAGCAAACTCACTGATCGAGTCATTGAGCAATCACAAAATAAATCCCCACAAACCAGCAACTAATAGCTAGGGCAAGTAGAGGTCGAATCCCACAGAGAAGGTGGAAACAAATTAAATTCAAATTACAATGCCTACAATGCATAAGTCCTACAATGCACATTGCACCAATGTGCACGATTGGCAATGACTCGCCTCTTAATACCCAAATGACTCAAACAACTTACATTGATGACATTGCCTTCGTTGTTGAAGCGTAATTCACCATCGACTTCAACTCCTTCATTAATCAAGATCTTGCTAATCAACAATGGAAAAACAAAGGTCTTATCATCATAGGTGGGTTTGACAACTTCCCACATCCTAGAGAGCAACAACTTAGCCATTGGTATTCCATCACAATGGCCTAATCCATGACAAAGCGTGTCCACAACATAGAAGTCTTCAACGCGAAGCTTATTCTTGTTACTACTCCTAGGAATGACATTATGATGTAGCAAATAACACACAAGTCTATCCCTAGGTTCCATGTACTTGACTCTCTCTTCCCTATTTCCTTGGTTGTCCATACCAAGAGGAATGTTCAATCTTCTCAAAGCACCATCCCTTTTCCATGTACTCTCGGTAGCGGTCTTTTGTTCTCCATCAACATAAGTGAAATAAAACATACTACCCTCATTATTCAAACCAAGCAATTGACACAAATATTCCTCATCAACCACAATGTCCTTAACTTTCACCATTGTGTTGATGGTGTACTCATATCCATCACGATCCTTGTCCATATTTGCATAAAATTGCTTCACCAAATCGGGGTAATAGTATCCATCCACTTGAAGAAGTGACTCCCATCCTCTATTGACAAACAAGAAGCCAACTCCAAGTTCTTGATCAATGTTGGCTAGAAGTACTTTCTCTATGATGAAAGAATTGTTATACATTGCTTCATACGACTTTCGACAATCATTATCAACAAAAATTGGTGGCGGCACATTAAGGAATGGTTGAGCGGCATTGCCTTCCTCATTTGGTGGGGCTTGTGACGTTGAAGCTCTTGTTTTCACTCTCCTTGACATTTTTGCGAACACTTGGTGGGCACTAGTTATCCTTGTAGGGTTTCTTGAAAAATCTCTCTTGAAGATCCAATGTAGCACTTCCCAATGCTCAAAAATTCTTCAATCAACTCCAAAATGATCTCTTATCTCCTTTCTAACCACTTCAAACAAAAATCCAAAGAAATCTACAACTTGTCCAAAACTTGATAATTTGGAAACTTAAGGAATTTGATGGAAAAGGTGTTGGATAATCTAATGGGTAAGAGTTTTTGGGTGATAAAAAGATGAAAGAAATTATTTGTAAGTGATGAGGTAGTGAAATGGATGATTAAAGTGAGTGAATTTGTGAATAAAGGTAATAGAAGAAAAATGAAATTGGTTTTGGGTTGGAGATGGGTGTTGGAGAATTGAAGATGGGAGATGGGTGTTGGAGAATTGAAGATGGGTGATGGGTGCTATTTATAGTGTGAGAATTTGGATGTGGCTGTTGGGAGTTGAGAGGCTCGGGCTTGGCACTTGGATGTTCGCACTGTCCTATCTCAGTGTTCGGCATCTGGGTGCTCAGGCTTTCTAGCTGGGCTTTCAGACAAAGTGCCTGGTGCCCAGCTAGAGTCGGGCTCTAGTGCTGGTGCTGGCTTGGTGCAGGGCAGCTGGGGGCTATGGCTTTCGAGGTGGGTGCTCAGGCAATCTGCCTGGGGCCCATCTGGAATCGGGTTTTGCTCCTTTGTGCTTCCCCTTGCATTTTTGCTTCCAAACTTACTTCCAACTTCAACTCTTACTATCATCCAAACTTTTGCAGAGATTCCCAAAAATCTTTCAATCCAAGAACACTTGTTTCTTACCAAAAATTCCACTTGATAACCATCAAAGAGGTACCTTGGGCTCTTATCACCTAAGATTCTATATGTATGAGATGCATGAAATAATACATAAATAATGATATGCTTGGAAAACAATTCAATTCAAGGAGTAAACAATCAATTTCATTATGCATTAATCAACAATCAAAGCATATGAAATTGAATGGGAGTTAAGAAAGCTTCTCTATTTTTGCAAACATATGCTCCATTTGCTATCTTCACCTGTGCTTCCTCCACTTGTCTCCATTTGCTTGTAATGCTCCTCAATTTGAATCTACAAAGAAAATTCAAAACATGAAAATGCATAATGTTCTATAACTAGTAAAAAGAAAATTAAAAAGAAGGATAGATGTTAGTTTCTTGGGTTGCCTCCCAAGTAGCGCCTTCATTTATTGTCTTTGGCTAGACATCCTCGAGGACTCTTATTCTCCATGTGTGAAGGAAAGTTGAGTGTGCTCCTTCAACAAGTCCACGATGATGTTGAGAGTGTCACTCATGGCTTCGAAAAGTTCAAGTATGGCTTCTTCGAATTTGAGTAACTTTTCTCGAGCTTCCTTCATATCCTTGTTGACATCTTCACGCGTGTTGATGGAAATTTTGCCTCTTTCTCCAAGCTTTTCCTTGTCTTTCTTCTTTGTCCAACTTGGAGGTGCAATTGCTTAAGTCAAAGCTTCCAATACTTTGTATGCGTCTTCACAAGTACGATCGAACAAGGGTATGTCATTGATGCTATCCACAAGAATTTGATCATCAACTCCTAATCCTTGGTAGAAATATTCGATCAAAATTCCTTGAGGTATGTCATGTTGAGGACAATCGACGCAAAGTTTCTTAAATCTCTCCCAAGCTAGGTAAAAATTCTCATCCTTGCGTTGTCGAAAACTTGTAGTCCTTTGTCTCCCCTTTGCAATTTGCTCTCTTGTCATGGTTGAAGATGCTTCACCTAACTCTTTCTTTACCCACTTTTCCACTACACAAACAAAATCATTAGTTTTCAAAGATAAATTAGATGAAATTTTAGGATGAATAACATCACCATCAAATTCTATTGTCAATGAACCATCGAAAACATCGATCTTGGTGTGAGAGGTCCTTAGAAAAGTTCTTCCTAATAAGAGAGGAAATTGATCCCTTGAAATTTCTCCTTCCATTTCCATAACAAAAATGTCAATAGGAAAAATTAATTGTTGCACTTTAATTAAAATATTCTCTAGCACACCCTTGGGATGTACCAAAGATCCATCAACCAATTGCAGAACAACATCAGTGTATTTTAAAGGATCAATATTTAAAGTTTGATAGAAAGAATAAGGCATGACACTCAAAGATGCTCCTAAGTCAAGCATAGCATTTTCAATGATATTATTTCCAATTGAACAAGTAATTGAAAACATACCTGGATCCTTGCATTTAGGAGGTAAATGTTTTTGTCAAAACAGCAGAAACTGTTGCTCCAACATTTAACTTACCTTGCAACCTCTTCTTGTTTGTACACAATTGCTTAAGAAGCTTTGCATACCTTGGCACTTGTTGAATCACATCAAGAAGTGGGATGTTGACCTCGACCTTTCGAAAAATATCCAAGATGTCTTGATCATCATCTTCTTTCTTTGATCTCTTCAATTTCATCGGAAAAGGATCCTTCTGTCTAGGTTTTTAATGTATGTAGATCTAGAAATTTTATTTGGTAGAATTGTTGAAGATTTGGAGGACAAAAGCCCTAGTGCCGCCGCCCCCTCTTCTTCCCATCCATAAGATTAGTTTTCTTCTTATTCTTTGGATGCTCACTCAATACATGAGTGAGTAATCCTTTTCTTTTCTCCAATGTAGAATTTAATTGATCTCTTGACTTATATAATGGTGAGATTTTGTGCTTATATATGATAATTGTTAGAGTATTCCTTTGATCTCTGTTTTAATTCTATGTTGCTTGTTTTGATGGATTGAGCCGGCACTTTCTTGATAAATTAAGTTAGCATTAGCTAGATCAAGTCGAGGATTAACCGTCCAGCCTTGGTTGTTTGTAGCGATTGGTTGAGAATTAACACCTCCTTCCAAGAGAGATAAGGGACGTTGAGTGAGAAATTACTCTTTGTGTTTGTATAAATTACTAGTTTTTAATGCTTTGTTTCTTGGTGAATCTTTAAGCCTTAACCGGTAATTGATTTGTTAGGAAGTAAAAGGGGTAATTTAAGTCTTAACCGGTAATCTTATCTAATTAAGGTAATTTAGGATTTAATTCCAACCAGCTATTCTTTGTTTTCATAATTTTTAGATATCAATGATCCATATTATAATTGTCAAGAGGGATATTAATTCTACGTTGGAGGTTTTTATTAATTGTTTTCTTGATTATTAACTGCTTTCTTATCAATTGCTTTCTTTTATTTTCTTGATTGCCCCTTTAGTTAATTTTAATTGTTAGTTAGATTAGATTCAATTTCACTATAAAAATTCTCTTAATTTATTTGATTGATTTAAGAATAAGATAATAACATATCTCTCTGTGGGTTCGACCCCTACTTACCCTATCTGCTTTAGTTAGGATTTTGTTGGGATTATATTTTTATGATTTGCTGACGACCGATCATTCATGCAAGCAAATTTCTCAGAAAAGTTACTTCTAGTGGTGCATAATTCTTTGAGAAAAGAAGCGTACTTGGGTACCTTTGCAATTTTAGCAACTATGGGAATGTTTACCTCTAATTTTCGAAGTGAACTGAGTTGATTTGCAAACCTTTGAGGAAATGGTGGTGGATCATATTTGGCTTGCATCTCTTCCATCCATTCAGATTCTGATTGGGGTCGAGAAACTTTTGGTGATGAAGGTTGATCCTCCTTGCTTTTAGTTGAAAACTCCTCTTCTTTTGACACGTGAATGTTGGATACAACAATAGGTGATATGTCAGGGAAAACAGGCGCTGGAGGTAGTGATATCGCATGTGGAGATGGAACATCAGGCAATTCCATCTTTCGTGCATCCCACTGTTGAGCTTCTTCGATTGAATTGACTTCATATCCTGTGTCAATTCGGAAGATGCTTGAGGTAAGTGTTGGCCCTCCATTTGCATTTTCAGGATTTGTGCAAACATGTTGGTGACGGACTCTTGTTGTTTTGCCAAAGGGGAAATCACGGTATCAAAATGCTCCATTCTTTTTTCTATCTTGGTAAGAAATTCCCTATCTGATGATCTAGTTGTTGAGTGTTCATCAATCTGTTTAATTGGTGGATGTTATCTGTCATGGTGTTGAGTAGCTTCCTTGCTTCTTCAAGGGTTTTGAGTGTTAGGCTTCCTCCACTAGCAGCATCAACGTAGGTTCGATCTTCA
>AWUE01012873.1:0-46473 GCA_001974825.2 Corchorus olitorius
ATATTCACCCCCCAATCTGTTTGAATAGATTTGATCTTTCGATTGAAGAAATTTTCAACTTGAATTTGGAATTTTTTGAATATCTGAAAAACTTCAGATTTTTGAGACATATGAAAAATCCATGTATATTTGCTAAAATCATCAATGAAGCTGACATAATAACGATGTCCATTATTTGATAAAATAGGAGAAGGTCCCCATACATCTGAATGAATTAAATCCAGAGGATTATTAGAAACAGAAGTAGACAATTGCAAAGACAACTTATGAGCTTTGCCTAATTGACAAGATGAACAAAAAGATAAAGACTTGTTGCCTTTAACAGGCAACTTATTTGATGAAACTACTTGCTGAACAATCCTGGGAGAAGGGTGACCCAACCGTTGGTGCCAAAGATCAGAAGACACACGTTCTCCAACTAAAGCCTGAAAGGAATGACTTGATGAAATGGGAAGAAGACGATAGAGGCCATCATGCAGAACGCCCTTGAGAAGGACCTGGCCCGAGAATTGATCCTTTAAAAGACAATAAAAAGAGTGAAATTCAAAATAAACATTATTGTCAAAGGCAAACTGAGAAACATTGATCAAATTTTTTGTAATAGAAGGAACATGATATTTAAGTATAGAGGGCGGGTAAGAGTTTTGAGTTTGGATGAGCCAACATGTTTAATAGGCAAACCTGTTCCGTTTCCAACTTTCACACGATCTTGTCCTTGATATTCTGAGTGAATAGACATGTTGGATAGGTCTGCTGTCAGATGGTTGCTAGCACCAGAATCCGGAAACCAATCATCATCATGAGAGATTAAAGATGCAGAAGCCATTAGAGCCGATGAATTTGTGGTTTGAGAGGACTGATATCCATGATCAAATTGGTGGAAGCAGTCTAATGCAGAATGCCCAAATTTTGAGCAGACTTGACACTGGGGCCGATTGGTGAAATTGCCATTTGAGGTATTCATGTTGAAGCTAGGATTAAACCTCCCACGACCTCTGCCACGGCCACGGAAAGATCCTCTACCACGTTCTTGGTTGTGTGGTGGCCTAGGAGTGGAGGAGTTTGTTTTGGTTGCAACGTTGGCTGTAATTGACTCAGAGAGTGTGTGTTGTTCCAGCCTGTATTCATAGCCCAACAAGAGGCTGTGAAGGTCATCCATTGTTACTGGATCACTGCGGGTAGAGACGGAAACTACCAAGGAATCATACTCTGGACCAAGACCTGCAAGAATTTGAAGAATTAAATCTTGATCAGTTACTGGATGGCCGGTTATGGCAAGGTTATCAGCCATGGTTTTGAGTTTCTGGAGGTAATCTGAAATGGACAGATTTTTCTTCTTTGTGGTTTGGAGTTCAAGACGGAGCTGCATGATCTGATTCCTTGATTGATTTGCATAGAGTTTCTCCAATGAGGTCCATAGAGAGTGAGAGGTTGTACAACCAACAACCTGAGCAAGGACTGGTTCTGTTAGAGAAGAGAGAATCCAGCCTAGGAGTAGTTGATCTTGCCTTTGCCAATAGGAAAAAAGAGGATTTTGATCAAAAGTGGGAGTTTCGGAGGTTCCAGGTTCAGTTGATGGAATGTTGAGAATGGTTTGAGATGGGCAAGGCAAGCTTCCATCAATGAAGCCAATTAGATTGTGGCCTCTGATTACGGGTAAAAGTTGAGACCTCCAAAGGAGGAAATTGTTGCGATCTAGTCGCACTTAAACAGGATGATTAAAATTGGCAGTAACGGCATTGGTGGTTGACAGAGAAAAGCCAAGTGAGGAGGTTGATGTGTGACTGGAAGAATTAGGAGAGGAGGAGGAGATAGCAGCGGAAGAGGTGGAGGAAAGACCATACTCGGATGCCATGATAGAATTTGAGGTAGAGATAGAGTTTGAGATGGTTTGAATGAATTCTGTTTCACTTAGTATTGAAGTGAACAAAAGGTATATATTTATAGGAGTACAAAGTATTAGAGTTTACATTAGTATGAAATACATTGTGATAAAGGAATAAAAGAATAGGAATTATCTAGGATTAATGTTGAAATCAGATTGAAGATCATCTTGATCCTTATCATGCATGCTATAAATTACATATGCTCCTGCAAATGCTCTCAACTAATTCAATTTTCCTATGACAACTATACATGCTCATTGACTACAAAAAATAAGGCATTCCTTATGCAGAAGCCAAATTCTTCCACCTACTCGAGTTCATTAATTTAACAATTGCAACCAAGATTAAAAAATGACCGCATCGTACAATTTTTTTTTTTAGATAATCAATATACATTTCAAACAACAATTAATATTAGCTTTATTTTGATGAATTATCTAGAGATGAAGGAGTAGAATATTAGCTTTATTTTGATTTATTTTGATAAATTACCTAGAGATGGATTAGAATTTAGGTAATGCACTTTTAGAATGAAAGAGAGGTCATGTGTTTTGCTTTATATATGCGAATTATTTGTTTGGATGTATGAGTTTCTCCTAACTGATTAACCTACAGCTAATGCAATATGTTTTGCTTTATATATGCGAATTATTTGTTAGGATGTATGAGTTTCTCCTAACTGATTAACCTACAGCCAATGCAATATCTTCTTACTAATCGAATTAAACAACTACAAAAAATATAGCCCTAATAAGAGGATGACTGCAGCACAAGCGCAGGCCGCCCTACTTGTTTCCATTAATCACTAAACATCCGGGTTACAAATTGTGGATGGTAGTCTGGTAGATAATCCACCCAAACTTGCCATAATATTTCGACGATCACAAAGATTGCTTTGTTTTTTTTTGGGTACACACAAAGATTGCTTTGTTTATTTCTAGAGTTTATGTTTTATAAATTACAGCTCATAACCCTGTTGTCTAGATATCATTCATAGTAAAAAAATTCCTTTTTTATATATATTTGAAATTAGGGACTCAACCCTAATTTATTGTAACTAAATCTACAATTAGATTGAGCCAAGGAGAGAGGAGTTGTTTGTTCATCGGTAGAAACCCGATTGCTTGAAAACTTTAATGTGCAGTAGTTCTTTAGATATAGAAACACATTGATACTTTAGATGCCAATTAGACTATCTAACTCCAAAACACAACCTTAGAGTTACTGTATTATTAAGAGAAGAAGAATGGTACTCAATTGTCACATGGTGAAACTTTAATCTGTAAATAATTAGCATCCGAGTTGTTAGATCAACTGTTTGATGCACCGTGCATACACTTTCAAGTCCCACGAGATGTCCATTTAATTGATTCGTTTGTTTGGTAGATATATTAGTTTGTGGGTTAAATTCTAGTCTCATGTTTGAGCATAAAGGGAATTATTATCTAATTAATTGTAATAAGATCTCATTTGTACCCCTTCCAATATACGTTGTGACTAATTCAATTAGTAAATCAGTTCTGAATTTTGGCTTGCCTAACAGTTCTTACCCATTACTAGAGAAGCATCCACACAAAAATACGACTTGGAGCAGTGGAGCTAAAATATAAGGTTAGCTAACTTCTTCTTGACCTAGTGGTTGAGAAATTACAATGGTTGTTGCTCCTTAACCTTATATCATACTATGGGGAAATTTTTGAGCAATTGGGCATCACTTGTCTTTTTTTTTTTTTTTTGGCGATGGGCATCCCTTGCTTTGGAGTTACCATTATCTCCTAAAGCCAGCATTTATTGACAGACAGACAGCTATGCCAAACTAAGATGAGACATCAAGAAATTTCAATTTATCTTCAAGTTATAGTAACGTCCAGCTTTACCTCTTCGGTCTCAGGCTCTCAAGTACTCTCGCTTCACGACTTCTCTATGAAAACATGAAGAATAACACCAATCCTACAGAATTAAGCTCAGGAAAATTTTGTACCAGGAGAGCTAATAAAACAAAATAGGAACAACTGCACCAAAGGGGCATCGATAATTATAATGTGCCCAAAATGACTTTGTAGAAGGGCAGCATACAAAGAGTGGGATCACTTCACTCGAAACAAAACTGCACCGAGGACATTCAGAGTCCCAGAAGAATGAAGGATCAAGCTCAAGTTAGACTGCAGCGGAAGAAACTTAAGACGTTCTACTCCTTCCAAAGAATGGTGATATACACAGACAATCTATTGCATATAAGACTGTATAAATTGTTTTTCACCCATTATTTGGGATTAATTAGCAAAAGGCTCCGACAAGTACTGTCATTACTGAATGTTAACACGATTGACGGGCTTCTGCAGAATCGCATGAGACAGAATCGTTCTTTAGCGTCTTTTCAGATGCTTTCGTTGCACTATCTGGCCCGTGGGATCTTGCTGATGGTCTAAGGAACCGGAGTTGCAAGCCTCTAGGTTTTATTTTTCCCAGAAATTGCCACCTTCTAGGTTTGATCTGCCCTAGTAGTTTCAACTGCTCTTTTCTGAACTTTCTATTTGCATACCATATCCCACCGCGCCAGCCAAAGCCATATCTGCAGTTGAGCAAATAGAGTAAACGAATTAACTTCAAATGTAACATATGAACCTTCAAAACTGGACTTTCTAAATGATAGTAATAGGAGCTTTTTTTATTATTACTATAATCATAAAACATATGTCAGAAAGTGTGACGTTTTAAAATCATCACAAAATCTTCAATCGCTTATCTACATCCAAACAGCTGGAGAGAAATTAAATTGCACTCAACGTCAAATCTCCACATTTTTCTCTTACTATTTCTATCATTTCTCCTATCCTATGAATCTAAATACATTGTAGAATTTAAACTAATGCAATTATTCATCTCTGATTTCTTAAAGTTTATGAACATACCCAAGAATAAGAGCAGTACCAACTGTTGCAACCCAAGCAGCAGTTCTGGAAGGCCCTGGGTCAACAAGTTTCTTAAAGTCCGCATGCTCAAGATTATGATTATCTTTCATCTGTCAGAAGATAAGAAACAATACATTTAAATGTACAATCAAAAAGGGTGATTGAGTAGAGGGCACTAAAATTGCATAAAAAGATTCTCCCCAAAAAAAATTGCATAAGAAGATTAGATAATTCCTCAAGCAAACAAATGGCATATGTTTAACTCACAGAGCAGTAAACATATAAAAAGTATAGGAAGGAAGTTCGACAACACTAGCATAAGATTTTAATATGGTCCATTTACCTCAAAGTTTTTAACAAAGGAAGAGGAGAAGACAAGATATGTGGCAATGCATGAAATAAGCACTGAAAGTATAGCTTATTGGGGAAGAAATTTCATTTGGAAGAATACTAATAAAATTGAGCCATTTTTTCTGTCTAACAAGTTCAATTAAAAACAATTAAATCGAAATAAATTAAGACTAAACATTATCCGGAGCCGAATTCCAAAAGGAACTCCAAGAAACCACAGACCCACAAAATTTTCTGATCAGACCAAGACTCCAAATGCCCAATTAATTACATTAAAAAAAGTTTCAGGCCAAGAACAATATTATAGCATATCTAGCATAATACTGATTAAAAAGAGTAAGAATTTATGAAGCGCATAATACTAACTATCTAGCACTGTGCAAAAGAATACTCACGGCTTTCTCAATCGATTCAAGCCTTCGGTCAACTTTTGTTTCATGGTAATGCCTTAAAGAGTATCCTGCACCAATATTTATGAGTTTCTTATTAGATGCTCAACCGTCACACAGAAACCAAACAGTCAATTAACAGAAATAAGAAACTAGATATTGGGACATCAAAACTCCAAGACAATCACACACTTCAAAAACTCAAAAACTCCAAAATTTAACATGAATTTTCACTTCTATCAGCAAGACAATTCTTCCTCACAAGCTTCAAGGTTTATGCTCACACATGGCATACTTGATATAAACATCCCATAGGCCAATAGCCAAAGAGCACCAACAAAAATGACCAGTTTTACTCAACAAGTATAATAAACAACTCTAAAAGAGAGAACATATGATAATAAACAACTCTAAAATAGAGAACATATAAACATCCCATAGGCCAATAGCCAAAGAGCACCAACAAAAATGACCAGTTTTACTCAACAAGTATAATAAACAACTCTAAAAGAGAGAACATATGATAATAAACAACTCTAAAAGAGAGAACATATGATGAAGAGATGGATGATCCAAACTGACATAATAAACCTATACAGAAGGGGACAGGGTATTGCAAGTAAATGTAATATCAGCAACTGTAAGCAGTAAGTACAACTATATCAATCCACCGCCTCCATAAGTTCAATTAAATTAATTTGCATTTTATCATACCTCGGTTAGATTCTTTTGTTTTCTCCCATTATTAAAACTTTAGGAATCGTAAATCATACAGCAACAGATTTTTAGGGATCATAACAGAAAAAAAAAGGTGAGAATTCAACTGGAAAGGGAAATTGAATGGAAAAGAAACTCACCAACCCATGCTGTAGCAACTGATGCCACAGAAGTTCCTATTGTAAATACCACCTTATGCCTCTCAAATGTATCCTACAAAATTGAAATCAAACCCACCAACTTTAACAGGGAAAACAATCACCATTAAACAATAACCACTTAAAATATACCCAAAAACCAGATAAACATAATTTTTTTTTCTTAGAAATCACATAAGACTATTCATTTGGCAATAAATGAAAACTTCACTGAATACCCATCAAGTCAAAACAAAAAAATAGCATAATAATTCGGAAAAGTTACTACCTTGGTGGAGAAGTAGGTATCTTGAACAGCAGCCCAAGAATTAAGGGCTTTTTTCTTCAAGCGGGGAACTGCCATTGAACCCAGAAGTGAGGTTCCTCTGTTTCTTAATCGCTGCATAGTTCATTCTATGTAAAACTCCGTCGAGTTGGGACGAGTAATTCGATTTCACCGAGTTTCTTTATATAAATATATAAGAGGTAAAAGAAGTCAAGAACACGAACGAAAGTGTCGCGCAAGAAAAGGTTTCAGGAATCCGCCGGTGCCTATTTTTCATTTTACAATTTTCTAGCTTTATAAATACTTTGCCCAATATTCTAACTTTTGAACTTTTATTTTTAGAAGCCGTCCATTTCAATTTCGGAATCATTTGAGCCGTAGGATTTATTTGATGTCATAATTAATTATTAGGTCGCAACTCATTACTTGTATTTATTTATGTTTTTATTAATATACAAGAAAGGAATAATGGGACTCAAATTTACTTATTTATTTTTCTTAAAATCTCATTTAACATTATTGTATTGGAGGAAAAAATGCTCTAACTTGATAGATGGTGTAGTGTAGATACCTAATGCAAATGGTGTTTTTATGAGGAAAAAAACTGTGAAATGCGCGTATAAAATGAAACTACTAAATGACAGAATTAAAGTATAGGCGGTCATTTAAGTTTGGAATTTTCACTTTTCTAACTCAAATTCAAATTAGGTTGAATTTGGATTGTTCATAAGTTTTTTTTTTTTATATTTACAAGTTAACCTTGTTCGAGCCGGGGTTGACCCACTTTGGGGGTAAAGCTCTCCCAACAATGATTTTCTCCATTCACAAGATTTGAACCCGAGACATTGCTTAAGGGGAACAAATGCCAAACCACTTGTTGGTAATTATTCATGAGTTTTGAGTACGGGTAAGTGCGAAACTTTTCATTCAATTGGGTTGAGCCTAGTTTTCAAATAGGTTGAGTTAGGTAAAACATAACCTGGGCCAGCTACATTCTATAGGAAAAGGGTTTTGAGTGGTTCAAATGGACCTGAGTGCCTACTGCTTAGCATGCAAGAGAAAGACTCATGGCGATCGAAAGACAAAATTCTAGCGACTCTATCAAACATTAACATAGAAGCATTTATCCTCTGATTCCTGAGAAGGAGACCGGTTCCAAAAAGGAAAAAAAAAGGATCTTACAACTTTTCACCTGCATTTTATTCACCACAAAAAATGGCCATCCTGCCCCCCAGCATTTTAGCTTTCATAAGCAAATCTCCAAACCTATAACACTCTGCCGGATCACAGGTGAAAGGGGTGCAGGAGGTACATATCATCAAAGTCTCTTTAAGTTTGTACGAATTAACAAAAGTGACAATGTCAAATGATAAGAAAATGATAGATTAAATCAGTTTAATCATGTGAGGTTTTTGAAGAACTCTGCAAAGAATGTGGTGGTGAAGTAGCAGCCTGTTCAGGTGGATCATCTGATTTCTTTGTCTCCAAGTTCTGATGTTTCTTGCTCACAGAGTCGGTATTCCGTCCCCATTCAGGAAGCTTTGATGACAGAGGAGCTTCAGAAGAATAAGCTGTTGGCGATATCCTTTGATATGTTAGGAGAGATGTATCAATTACAGATAAAGGCAGGCTTAGACCATAATTGTAGGAATATCCCACATACGGGTGATCAAATCTGCAAGTAGGGCCATACTTGCAGAGCCCATACGTAGTATAGCTAGAACATACAGCTTGCCCCTACATATATAGAATAAAAGAAAAAAGTTAAGGTAATTATATGGCAAAATGGGGAAAAAAGATAATCAACTTATTTGAATGGCCATCTGAATGCATCTAGTCCAAATGCATAGTCAGTTGAACACCTGACCATGTGACAAATAGACAGGAAACTTACAGGTCTTGAAGGAAGCCCAAGTGGACCAATACTATTTACTGCTGAACTTGGAATCCTTTCCCTTGGATGATGATACTTGCAATCAGATCCATACTTGCAAGTTCCCGTGTTCATATAATAACGGCATTCTGGTTGATCAGGTCTTTCAGGGTAATTCGAAGCAGAGGTTGATGACAAGAGCACCTGTCCACTAGAACCTGACTCAGTGGGATTTATGGAGTTGTAAGTGAAATTGGATCCAAGAATACCAGTAGAAGATACAGGGCTCATATTTCCCTGACCAGAGGGAAAAACAAAAACAATAACATGAGATATGAACAATTTTTTTTCATCAAAGGCTATAAACAAAATTAGATTAGAAATAAACAAAAATACATTGTGTAAGACATTACAGTTGCAGGATGCCGTGGCAAGGACATGTCAAGGAAATAAAAGTTAAGCTTACAGGCTAGTCTATGCAGGATATCAAAATACTGCAAATCAATTATATATCACTTCAAAGAATCAAATCTAAGTCATGACAAACTTTTGACTGCCTTGTTTATCCAAAAAAAAGAAACCCATCCTTACAGTTTAAATTCTGTTATAAATTGAAGAAGCAATTACACAATATAATTGCTGCAAGCATACATAAGCTACCATGAACTGCTTCTATATACCTTGAATAATTTCCACCAAGGAATGGGCGAATGGCATGCAGGTGCTGACATGTAAAATGTATGGATACAGAGAATAAATTCACTGGTATGAGCATCACAGTTAACCATTTCTAGTTTACAGGAAGAGTAACAAAGAGGAGAAAGTAAATCAATCCATCTTCAAATGACAGAGAATATCACAAAAGCATTCATTTTAATACTTTCCCAGCAAGAACCTTAGACAACAACAGAACAAAGATGATGGCCTCTGGGTTTATACAATAGTAAGTAAATTCTATATAAAGAATGAAGTCAAGACAACATAATTTTATCATTGCATCTCTAATGGCAGTTACTTCAAGTGAGATATAGTCAGTGAAAGGACATTGTCAAATGTTATAGACATGTTTCAACAATGTTGACAAACCACGAAGATAAAAATTTCAGCTATTAGCCAATTACAACAACAACTACAGACAACTGATAATAATTCACATTCCAAGTCTTTAAGAAGGAAAAAAAAATGAATACATAAAAAGTTGCCAGTAGATAAGAAGAAAAGGCATCAGTCTTTTGAAACGTACAGTAAATGCAGAAAACCCTTGGGAATGACCCTCTGGGTTCTTAGTTGCATGGTATAAGAACGCTCATATGCCGGTCCTTAAAAATCAAGACCTCATCATGTTATAATCTAAAACTTACAAGGTTCTTATCACATTATTCTCCTATGCAGTGAATGGAAAAAGACATGGAAATTTAGAAATATGATGGTATAGTGAATCAAAGTCATGGAAACCGGAACAATTTTTACAACTGCAGAGAAAAGTATTTTTACATGGCTTGCTTTTGGACCAATGAAAATCTTATAATTGCACAGGTTTTCTAGGTCAGTCCAACTCCAATCTACTTCGTATTTTACTGTCAGAAAAAACACCCTGGAAGGACTACATGTTGCAAAGAATAGATTTTAATGACCATGTTGTATTGCAGCCAGCAAGTAAGATAGACATTACTCAAAGACAAGAGGCGCTGACTTACCACGTAGGTGCTCCACCCATGTGCAGGTGCAGGTACCATGCTTTGAGAAGGAGAAACAACAACAGGCATGTAGTTTTGGGGACCATGTAAACGCGGCCCAGACACATATGGTGCCCTAGGTAATGACCAGGTGGGTAGTCCACCAGCATATGGCACCCCTGATGGTGGCAACATTGCTGATCCTACAGGTCCATTTACAGGTAAGCTTGCCCCAGGTGATTGAGGCTGGGGATGATGGAACTTGCATGCAACTCCAAACTTGCATGATCCAGTACGCATGTAAAAAGGACATGATTTTTCATCCTGATAATTACGAGAGTCAGCATGAGATAACACATGGTAAGGTAAATACATCAAAGAAGGCGAAAAGCACCTGACGCATAGGAAGACCAACAATGTTAAATGTAACAGGTCCAGCTCCATTCCTGTCCCTTGGATGATGATATTTACATGTTGAACCATATTTGCAAGTTCCTGTCTTTAGAAAGTACTGCAAAGCAGGTTTATAAACATTTTCCAAATTAAAAAGCTATCCAAGAGAAATACTTTCTGATCAAAATGAAAAGGAGGAAGCATCAACATGATGTCAAATGGTTAAGCACTAGATCAACCATTACCCAGCTACAGCAATATCAGTATTTCTTAAAAAAATGTGTTATGTGTCACTTCACTTGGTCAAGAGGAAACAACAATACTCCATACAGAAAACAAGTAAAAGAAGAAAAAGAAAATCATAAACTTATCAGTTAACATAGCCCCAAAAATTGCAAGAATTGTAAGTTATGTGATCGCTTAAGATTAAAAAACCAGAGAAGTAATATCAGGAGCATGACTTGGGGAGGAGGGTGGTGGGTTAAAAGAAAAAAATAAAATAAAATATGAAACACACATTTTATTTCTCCATCCAAATGAGGAAACTATAAGGATCTTATAAGGACATGGTTGTACATACATACATGTAAGCATTGTTCAAGCAAATGTCATTCATCAAAGTTCCATAACATGTATCTCAACAATTAATAGAATATACACACTCAAGATTTCAAATGTGTGTCAATCATGAACTTTTGGGTGAAATTAAGGGCATAGCCTTGCTGCCCACTTGTGAAACACTGTAGTTATCATCTTATCATAATGCTACATAAATAACAATAAAAAGCAACATCTAAAAGGTGACTAACATAATCAGAAAAATGCATTTTGCCATATATCATGTAACATTCTTGCACATGTACCCCTAACTCATCTCTGCAAAATATTTCATAATTCAAGTGAGTAATGAACCATTCAATATTTACCTCACCAAAAATGTATAAAATAATAATTATTCCTTAACTGAGCTGCCTTAGTTGCCTTTCCTTTTCTCAGAAAGAGTTAAACAACCATACTAACTAAGAAGCAAACAGAAACACAGAGATCTCCGAAAAGGCAATTTTCTAAATTATGGGAATCCAGTAATCTTATATATGAGATTGAGAGAATTTATACCCCACAGTCTGGCTGTCCAACTCTTTCAGGGAGTTCCTCTCTATATTGGCCACCCTGAACCAAATAAAGAATAATCAACCTCAACAATGCAGATTGACTTAGACAAAATATCTTAAAAGCAAGAATTCAGATCCACCTATATTACATCTTGAAGTTATCAGTCACTAAATGCCATATGAAAACAATTTAAATTAAAAAAAAAAAAAAAAAAAACTTAGAGTACCTGAGCAGCATAAGCAGGATGATTGAAACGACAGTTATTTCCATAACCACATAATCCAGTCCTTAAATAATAAGAACAATCTGGTTCACCAGGGCGATCAGGGTAAGCTGTTAATTTAGAATTACCCACCTCCGGGTTATTATCATTAATTTTCAACCGCAAAATTGCCTCTGAAAAAATATTAAGAAACCCCCAAATTAACCAAAATTAGAATATCTCAAAGAAAAAAAAATAATAATTCTATTGCACCAATAAAGCCATCAAATTTAACAACTGAGATAACAGAGTATGTAACTAAATTTCTTACTAGTACTAATTTATACAACAAATAAGAAAAAAGGAAACTATTTTAGAATGCTATATATAATAATTTAAAAAACACAAACTTTCCAACTTAGATTAGAATGAAGAAAGTTAATCCCTTTAATAAATAAAAAATCTACCATCGTTACAAGTATTCGAATTTTGAAACATTGAAAACATAAAAATTGTTTAAGAAAAATGATCACAACCCAAATATTCTGACAGAATAAGAAAAAGAGAAAACCACAAAGTTGCATCAGATCTTTGTATAATCTGAAGTAACAAAGAGTGTAGACAGAATCGGTGCTACCTTCAATGGTATCAGCGGATTGATTGGACACAGCATTGTTCTGAACTTGCCGATTATCCGGCATCGGTGGCGGTGGCACAGAATTCTTACAAAACCGTTTCGTACGTTTTGATCAAAACAATCAAAAACCCAACAACCAAAATCGTCAATTGCTTAACATAAATCAAAGCAAATTTTGTTTGATTTTCAAAACTCAGAAAAGAAAATTTGTTTGATTTTAAATAAAAGAACACGATGACGATGATGATCAAGAGAGTGTAATGAGAGAGAAATTTCTTCTTCTTCTTCTTTTTTCTTTTTTCTTTTTTCTTTTTTCTTTTTTTAATGTGGGAACAAAATAAAGAGTTTATATAAAGGATCAAAAAGTGAAATCCTAGAAAATATTCCAATTTGATTTTTTATGAAATAAAATAAAATTTCTTTTTTCTTTTAAGTGATGTAAGGGGAAATTTCGGATTATTTTTTATTTTCAATGTGAAAACCAGAAAGAGAATTCAGAATTGTAAAAATTCAAGTAAGCTTGTTCAGTGCTCGTGCACCAATAATAAATTTTTCTTTCCGTTTTGACGTAAAAAGACATTATTGCCCACACATGGCGCAAGCGCAACAACTCTTCTCTTTCAGTTATTAACCGCAATGTTTGGTTTGTTGTTTTTTTATTTTGCTCTTATTCTTCTCAAAAATTTAAAAAAAAGTAGAAACCAAATTTATTTCTAGTTGTATTAATTATATTTCTTCTTATCTACACTTATTTTGTTTTAACTAAAAAAAGGATTATATTAAAAGTTTAAAACCCTTTTTTTTAAGTTATTCCATACCTTATATTATTGAAAAAAAAACTTGCATATTATTCATAAAACATTATAGTTTTTTACTTATTATATATGTATGTATGTATTAAAACCTTTTTGTATTTTTTTGAGTTGGGTGAGATTAGTTCACTGTTCCTAGAGTAAATTCTCAAATTCCGAATATTGTAAATAATGATATTTGGTATTGGAAGAATTTCTCCTTAATTAGGTCCAATGTAACTCGGCGAATTAATTAAAACACAATGTTATTATAGGATACTAAAAGATTTCATATCTTTTTTTGGCAAGACAGAAAATTTATTATCAAAGAACTCTTTTTGTAATTTGACTTTTAATATGTCTTCGCAAATACTAGAACACTTATTTCTATTTTCTCTTGGTAGAAATAATAACTTATGTCTAAACTGTTGGGCATTTAACCTAATAATAGGGTGCTTAACTCTTAATTTTAATGATTAGAATTTGATTCCTAACAGTCTGGAGTACGCAAAAAAAAATCAAATAATTTCTACAGAATAGTTAAGAATTGACCGATGGATATGACTAAATACTTTCTGCCAAGTGATTAAGAATGGACCGATAGATGACACAACTGAATTTCAATAGCTTTACTTTAATACTTGTGAACTATTATGATTACACTTGTCAATCGAACTTAAATAAATTTCATTAGTTTAATACTTTTAAAAAAAATTCTTAACTTTTTACAGAATTTGAAGTTGTTCCATCTTATAATCAAAGGAGAAAAAAAACATAGTAGTTGTTTTTTCTTTTTTTAAAAGAAACCATAATTATTTTTTTCTTTTGGCCATCCAGAAAAACCATAACCATAGTAAAAATCTGTGTTTTGCCTTCTTTTTTTTTCTCTCAAACGCACCAAGATATTTTGCTTATTTAATAAAGTAAAAAGTACAAGATATTCCTCATAAATATAAAAAATTTAAAAGTTGTAGTAATAATATAGTAAACATAAAAAGAGAACATATTAATAAAAAAGTTCATACATGAACTGATTACTTGATCTGTTGATTAAAGTATTTATATTAAGAAAATTCAGATTATATTTTTTGAGAAATAATAATGTAATTTATGGAAAACAATTAGGCAAACATGAGAGAGTAGTATTTCTAACAAGTACCTCAACTAATTTAAAAACAATATTGTGCTAAAAAAATTAAAAACAATATTCCTTCAAAGAAAATTAAAGACAATATTGAAACTGTGGAAAAAGAATGAGGGCATTTATGTCTTTCCAATGTTTAGTAGACAGAGAGAAGAAATAAGCGTGAAAGTTACGGCATATAAACACGGAAACATCTTTATTTTTAAAAAAAAAATAAAAAATAAAACTAAAATTGTTTATATTTTCTTTTTAAGAAAATTAAATTAAGACAAATAAAATAAAAATTAAAAATCGTCATCACCGTCAAAGCGCGCGAACTTGGGAGGCGGCGATGAGGTCTGGACCAGTGGATTTGAATCAAAGATGGGACCCAACTTAAAGCTTTCTATAAATATTCCTTGAAATGACTAAATAACCCCTTCGTCTTTTTCAAATAACCCATAATGAAATAGTTTTATCGAGGGGTATAGTTATCCTTTTCGATATTCAGTTAATGCAGACACGATTAGAACAGAGCGCGAAATATCAAATATGTAATTATAATTTTTCTTTTTTTTCAGTTTTCTTGTCCTTTACGAAGAGGGGAAAAAACGCGACAAATCGTCGCCGTTAAAAGCAGAGAGGCGATGGTGCCATCTGGACCATTGGATTTTAATTTTTAAGAAGCGTGGGACCCACGGATCCCCAAACCGGAAAAAAAAAGGAAAGAAACGAGCTTTGTCTTGGATTCGCTATGCTGAGGTGAGTGGGTCCCACCAAGAGAGAAGACAGAAAGAGAGTGAAACTGCGAGTATAATTGGGCGGCTTTTTACTCGCCATGGAAAAATGCTCTTCGTCTTCGGAGCATATAGTGAAAACCGACGTGGCTATATAATTACAAAATCGCCCCTGGTTTTTATGAATAAACTCTTTTTTAATTTTTGCCACAATTCACAAGGGTGATATTGTAGTGGGAGAAATCTAACATTATTAAAGAACTTATTTTTTGTGTAATAAAAAATTAAGGAATTATATTTTTTTATATAATTTAAATTCAAAACAAGAAATAAATATTTTTTTTTTTACAAATCCTCATATCTGATAATAACATTTGGTTCCGAGTTAAGTCACATTGAATTTCAATTAATAAAAGCCCTCTCGACGATTATTTTCTCTATGCATCCTGTTTAAAGGACATACACTTTCTTCCACTCAACTCGATAGACATTTGTGAAATAAATATATATCTTATTACAATCCGAATAAATCTTTATATGTCCAAACATCTAAATGAGAATTAAACTTAAACTAAGAGACTATCATAAATAAACCATTTATCTACCAAATATACAAATAAACAAATTACAAACTAAACTCACATTTCATGAGACTTGAATCTCAAGATCTCATGGTTTAGGCACAGTACACCTATCAGTTGAGCTAACTACTCGGGTGCAAATAGATATTTATCTAGTCTTGCTTAAAACGGAAATACAAGATTTTATGTTTCATATTATTTATATACAAAATATGGTCTTTTTACATGTTAAAAGAAAAAAAAGCTTAATTGTCAATGATGGTTAGTAAATTTATAGTGTATCAATTGAGTCAAATGCTTAGATGCTATTATTACTATATAAAAAATATATAATATATATATATATATATATACTAATTATAAAGTCAAATCCTGAGTTTGTGTCACGAGTTGACTCGGATACAAACTCAGTTTTTAAAAATTCAAAACAAAATAAAAACTACTTATTTTAAATAAAATTACCCATTAGAGGATAAATATAAGTATTTAAATTTTATTTATACATTTTAAAGAAACTACCCATTAAAAAAACTGTCAAAAACTACTCACGTAGTGAGTGCCCTGTATCTTGTATATTCAAATTCAAGTTAGTAAAACTCCAAATGAAGAAACTATTTTTAAATATTATTATATATTTATTTATAATAGTAATAAGTAACTTCTAACAATCGTGTTAAAATCGTGTTAATATGTTGTCCATTAACAAAAGAAAATAAGATTATAAAGAAAAAACAAGTTTTGACAGCAAAACACAAGGTTTATAACATTTAGCCTACTAAATGCTCAATTCAGTATCTAACGTTTGCACGAAAATGCAATTAAGGATATAACGTTACGATTTGTGTCAATTCGGAATATAACGTTATCGGGTTGGGTCAAAGCAGGGTAAAATCAAACGTGGCCGTCTGTTGTCAAAACACGCACTACCTTCCCCGCGTGAAGTATTTCACATGGAATTTAATATCCACGTGGCATCTGAAAAAAGAGAGAAAAAAAGTTTTTTTTTGTCGGAAAATGATAAAAAAGAAAAAAAAACATAGAAAACAAAAAACAAAAAAGCCCCAAAGTTATCCCTTCATCATTCATAATCCTAATCCTCAAATTCCATGCTCTCTTCCATTCTTCTTCGATTTATTTTCGATCCATTCTTCCTCGATTTCACTTACCCATCGAAGCTTGAAATCCCTAATCTCTCACTAATCCCTAAAACTCTACCCTAATTCTCAATTTCATTCTCTCTTTGATTCTAGGCTTTTCCTTCAATTTCACCAGCGCATCAAAAGGCTTCTCGGTGGGGGTATCTATCGTTTGCTGTTGTTAGCGAAGGAGAGCTTGAGTTTGGCAGTGATTTCAAGGATTGGGCTTGATCGAGGTATGTGAACAATTGATCATTTTTCTCATCTCTCTCTCTCTTCAAAAAGCTTTAGAAAAATTAGTTTTTTGTATGAAAAAAAAATCCATCTTTATTTTTTCCCTCATTTCTCACCCTGTGTTAAAAGATAGTTTACAAGGAGAAATCTTTGTTGTAACAAAGGAAAAGAATGAAGAAGGAGAACAAAAACAAAATATAAACTTTTACTTTTTTTTCTTCTTTTTGGAGGATAAATGGTCTTTCGCATCTTGAATCAGATTGCTCTGAGTTTGTTGAAGTTTCTGAGTTTGTTGAAGTTGATCCCACTAGAAGATATGGCAGAGTATCGAACTCTTTCTCCTTTCCGTCTTCTTTTTTTTTTAGATTTAATCCAAATTTGATTATTTGGGCTTATGTTTTTCCCCTTGTTTTCTTCTTTTGCTTCAGTACAATGAAATATTTGGAAAAGGAGCTTCAAAGATAGTGTATGAATCAAAACTCCAAATTCTTTGATTTCGTTGAATACCCCATTCATATTTCTTCATTATATTTGCTTCTATTCATCAACCAATAGTGCTCTGACATGTCAGCATGTCAGAGCATGTCATGTCAGAGCATGTCAAAGCACATGTTGTTCATACACAGCAGTCAATAGCTCTTTTGCTTGAATTGACACAATCCGATAACGTTATATCCTGAATTAACACAAGTCGTAACGATGTATCTTGAATTACATTTTCTTGCAAACGGTAAATTCTGAATTGCACATTTAGCCCAATTACTACTACTACTATGTATTACTATGAATAGCTTAAAGATGTGAAATTAGAATCAACGGTGTTGGTTGGGCTTAGGTGTAAAAGCTAATATTAATGACCAAACTTTTGGACCACAAGAACCAGTTGTTTTTGAGCTTAGGTTGTACCAGGAAGATTAAAAAGGAAAAATTTAGTACATATAATAATAATAATAATAACAATAATAATAATAATTTATATATATATAATAATAATAGTAGTAGTAGTAGCTATCCATTGACATTTTTACACCATTTACATTTTGTGTGCATTAAATAATAACAGATATATACAAATAAAAAAATTATATATATATATATGTATGTATATACACAATGCTTTTTTTCATAGGTAAACTATATATATTACCTATGTTTTTGCTTTAGGGTGCAAAATAAACATGCCCCTTGAGATTTATTCTTAGCTACATTATGCTTTTACTCTCTTTTCATTGTTAATTATTTCATTAAACAACTTTTGATTAAATCGGTTATGATATTTCTTCCATTACTTGATTCATTTCAGTACTATCTTCTTCTTCTTCTCTCTCTCTCTCTCTCTTTTTCCCACATCATTCACATTCTATCTCATCAACGTACATCATAATAACATGATTTTTTCAACATTAATTTTGAAGTACTTGATGATTGTGAATAATGCATATGAGTTGAGTTAATATTTTAGAGTAATTTTCTTCTCAATTTGCCCTAATTGAAAAAAGAAAGTAAAAATAATGTGTAAAAAAAGGAAAAGAAAGAAGAGCTAGCACATGTTAAAGAATATGTAAGCATAAGGTGATTAAATGTAAAAATTTAAACTAATGAGGATATTTTATTAGTTTAGGTGAGGATATATTGTCTTAATCCAAATTTAGATGTCACATGTCTTAGAGAAAGCTTAAAAATTAAAATGGTACGTATCTACAATAATACTTACCAAGCAACCTCAATTGAAATGAATATGTTTTTCTTGAGTAAGAAATTTGATGGTTTGGCAAAAATGAGTAATCTAATTTGATGATATTGTTCAATGCAAAAAAAAAAAAATCTAATGATATTGTTTATAGATAATCTATACTATATTAAAAAGTACATTCACCTGTAAAACTTTTGAATCGCTCATTATACCCTTATTTTTCGAATATATTTCTTAAATGTCATTACTTAAACTATTATAGTTTTATTCTACTAAAAACTCTATTTTTATTTAATGAAATCTAATATCTTTATAATTACTTTATTTTTACCATTTTACTATTTTTCATTAAAAACTTGGATATATTAAAAAATTTTAATATACAATTTTATTCAACTAAAAGCTCTATTTGCATTTAATTAAATTAAATATTTTTATAATTATTTTATTTTTACCATTTTATTTTTACTATTTTAATTTAAAAGATTATTGTAATTAACCTGTTTCTATTTGATAATTTTCTATTTGATAATTAATGTATTGTGCTTATAATTTATTATTTTATTTAACTTATAATTAATTTCAATTATTGCTAGATAAAGTGCATTATATTTTACTTTGTTAATATTTTTCGGAATAATTTCTTTTATTCCTTTGATAGTAAAACCCTATGTATATGCAAATGGGAGGTCGGGTTGAATTTTGGTTTGATCAGTTTCGGGTTAAGGAAATTTCGGGTCATATAGGTCCGGTTAATTTTCAGTTTCAGATTGAGTTAGGTTTGGATCGCACAAATGTCGGTCAATTCTGGTTCGAGCCTTTTTCGATGTCAGGTCATATGGTTTGGATAATTTAAGGTTTGAGTTTCAGATTTTCGGGTTCGGCTCTTTCCAAATTCGGATCATTTAAATATAATTAATTCTATTTTGAGCTAATCTCTCGGGTTTGATCGGGCTCAGGTAATTTTGGGTTCAGGTCGTTTCAGGTTCGGACGATTGAAGATTTGGGTCATTTCGGTTTAGGTTTGGGCAGATTTTTTTCTCAAATAAAGTTGGATCAAGTTTGGTTTCAGGCGGTCAGGTCGGGTACTCGCTCTTAGGTCAAATTTTGTCAGCTCTAATAATAAGATTCTTTACGACAAAATTAGTAGTATACTTAAGATCTTAGTTTTCATTTAATTTAAACATATTGGATCACGTGCAACGCACATGAAGGTGATGACTAGTATAAGAAAATATATATAATATGCAAAAATCATTAAGGGTAAATAGGTCATTGTAGTGAAGAGATTGTTTCCTTCTATTTTTCGTAACTTTTGTCTAAAAATAAAAAGTCCTGGAAAAAGGGCATTTGACATTTCGGTCCAAAAGGTTAATTTCGACCCAAGACAATCAGCATTTCCTAGGAAAAAGAAAATTAGTTACTAATGAATTAATTAATCCATAATCCAAACGTCCTACACTACACTACAGGCTACAAGGGAGGAATGAAGGGTGGAAATAGAGTGTCTCAAAAACCAACAAAAGCACGTGCTTTAGTTTACATTGCGCCTCGTGTCAGAACATAAGCACATACCTTTACATAAATCAAGAACCTGATTGGGTGAAGACCATACCATTAGGTGGTCTCCGCTGCAGGTGATCATTATTATTATATATATAGGAGTACGAGAGAAAGAAAGGAAAACAATGTTTACGTGGTTGAAAGACCATGACCATGACGAAACTTCAAGTGAAGACATCCCCAAGCAAAGTCTCTAGCTCTCTGCCAACGAGTCTGACCCATTTTTGACTATAAACGCTTTTGTTTTTTTTTGGTAGAAATAAACGCTTTGTTTTTGCTTTTTAATTTTGCTCTTCTTTAAAAAATATTTTTCATTTTCATTTTTGTTGTTTATTTAAGTTGTCAGTGATTTGTTGCATCTGGACTTTTGAAGTCTTCTTTTCCCATCAGTTTCTTTCTTCCCCGCATTCCTACTTAATTTATGTGCCTTTTTTCTGGCCATCACTTAATTTCTTAATTTATGTACCTTCCTAATTTTCTTTATTTTGAAATTATAAGAGTTTATAAATAATTAGGCCTAAGAATTTAACAATATATATAGATTCAAAAGTTTATTATCGTTGTTACAAAAAAAAGTTTATTATCATCAAAGCTAGAAATTACATGGAAATAAAATTTAGAGGATAAATTTGTGAATTGTGATAAGATTATTAAAGAGCTTTTTTTTAATAAAAATATTAAAAATATTAATTGGGCCTTTGTATATATTTATTGTGACTCTTGGCTCCTCTCTAGTCCATAAAAAAAACTGGAGAGGCCATTCCATAATTAGATCAAGACACGTGTACTTTTAAGTATCGAAGGGTCAAGTACCTTTTTATCATAACTAATGCATTGTACTAGATTTTTCCTTCTCCCAATTTTCTCTGCACTATTATGTTTTCTGCAATCTCGGAGATATTGGACTAACATTATCAGTTTATCCGGTGGAGGAGTCTAGGCCGGCCAGCCGGTAGTCCTCAAAACTTTCCCAAACACAACCCACTCATCTCCCTTATCTTCTCTGCCACAAGACTGCAAAATACAAGTATCTTCTCTTGCTCATTCATCTATTTCATCGCCTTTTTATTTCCACTGCTGTCTCGCTCATCAAGTCATCTTCTTCACTCATCAAAGCTTCCGCTCCAATGTCCTCCACAATGGCATCCTTTCCTTATATTTTCTCCACAATTTCTTCATCAAATCGTCATAGTTTTTTTTTTCTTTCTATCCTGCCGTTGGCCCTTCATTTTCTATTTTTGTTTCTTGGACTCAGTGATTTAAAAAATTTGCTCAGGGATTTTTGGTTATTGGAATGACAGAGATTCATATTTTTTTCCTAAAGTAAAGGGACGATCGATAAACTTAGTATTATGGAAATTGGGAGAAATCTAGTACGAAACAATATTTGTGAGTGGAAAAATCTTAACCTTTAAATGCCTGATATTACACGTGCCTTAATCTGAATATAGACTGGCATCTCCAGTCCTTTTTATGGACTGGAGAGGAGCCAAATCCGTACTGTTAGCCCTAGCATAATATTAGGGTTTTGTATAAATAGCTTCCTATCATTATTCTTTGTACTTAACACAATAATTTTACCATAATACAATGCAATACACCGTTCTTCGCTTACGTTTCATCATTTTCCAAATCACCTTCATTCATTAATTTGCATTCATTTCGGTTATATCTTAGTTTCAACATGGTATCAAGAGCTTGTTAGTTTTTGGGTTTTGAGTTCTTCATTTTTGGCTGGTTGTTGTTCCATTTTCAAGGGTCATTTCTTGCCTTTTTCGGATCTGTCAATTTTCAGATCTGCTTTGGTCTGGACTACATCTTGTAGATTTGATCTCTTGGGTATATTCCTTGACATTCGAGCAACTTCCAGCTTGAAGATCGCCTCCATCGGTCGTTGGAATTTCCTCCATGCGCGGCTAAGAGTTTCTCTCTCCTCAACTCGTTGCTTTTCTTATTTTAGCTACTTCCAGGCGTCAAATTCAAAAACAAACATCGGATCTGTCTTCAGCACGTCGAGACGAGCCTAGGTGTCAAATTTCAGCCAAAACCGACGCCACACACGCCTTCACACAATTTTTAAGGGAGATTATCAAAATTTCATAGTAAGACTATGTTTGGTTGGAAAAAACATTTTCTGTTTTCATTATCTAAAAGTATCAAAGAAATCAAGTAGTCACACAACATGTATCAATGATGGTACACATTATGATTTTGAGGATTTGGAACAATTGATGTTTGAGATAGGAAAAATATGCAGTAACTTGAGGTTAATGTCTAATTTTCAAAGGAGGGACATGGCTGCAAAACTAGCTATGAAAATTACCGCCATGTTTGGAGTTGACAGCGATGATGATGAAGAGACATGAATGATTAACATATAGAAATTGTTGTTTTATAAGAATTTTCAGATTTGATGATTCCATAATCTCAAATCTTTGTTTTCAATTGAAATGTAGTTTATATTCGACATGAAAAAGAAAAGAGCTTCATGGAAAATTTATTGTCGTCTCTCTATGTATTTTGTGAATCATGGGGCAGGTGCTTGATCTTACAAGACCATATTCTAAAGAAAAACAAAGGAAAAAGAATATCTTTGTAGGTCTATAAATCGTTCTTCACCCAAGTTAATAATTTATTGGATTAATAGCCTTTTTGCCCCCATGAACTTTGGAAATTTAGGCCAGATTGCCCCCTGAACTAATAATTATGCCACATTACCCCTTTAATTTACAAAATCGCGCCAATGTACCCCAACCGTGAGGGATGTTAGTCACAAGAATAACGTTTTGTCTAGGAACTGTTAAATGCTGAAGGGGGAAAGTGGCACAATTAAGAGTTCAGGGGGCAATATGGCTATTTAGCCAAAGCAACTTGAAGCAAATTACTGAGGAAACTTTTCAGTCACCGGATTTTGTAAGGGTGATTCTTCAAATCTTCTTTTGTCCATAATTGAGACTAAGTTTCCAAAGAAAAGAAGTTGGAATTAGTAATTTATGGATGTTTTTAATTGGGACGGAACACTGTTTGCAAAATGTTTCAGAATTGGTGCTATCGCTTTTGCTCAGAAATGGGAATCTTTAACTTTGGTTTTTTTACATGGTCTTGGGTTCATTCTCCTAAACCCTCCCCCTCCCTCATTTGAACCAAACAAGGGCTTAGGGATTAGGAAAGTATTTCGAAGGAGGAGGGGGAAAGTTTGTGTTTTGTTTTTTGTTTAAAAGAAATTAAAAGTTCAGAAATTTGGGAAAAAGAGCCAACACGTGGGGTGAGAGAAGGTGTGCACGAGCTACACCAAGTATTTGGTGTTGCTATAGCCTTCTTTGGTATGTCTGGTGCTATCTGCGCATGGGGTGGATAGGATACCCTCGCGCGGTGATGCCACCTTAAGTGATCGTTACAAATGAGGCTTGATCAGGATTTAAATTTATTTTTCCTCACAAACTCAGGTGCTACTCAAATGGGTAGAACATGGCAAGTAAGGGTCGTTTCCCACTAGGAAGGTTGATAACAATAAGGAACCAATCCTTCACACTAAGCAAACAATTAGGTAGCACTGAATAATCAAAGTATAAGAAAGTAATTGTCACTAAGTAAAGCAAAACTAAGTAATTGATTAAGAGAAATCTATATAAACTAAGCATACTCCTTTCTCATCCCAATATGTAAGAGATCTATCATGTGTAATGGGTCCTTGACATAAAAGATAGCAGGAAATAAACATGCATACACCTTGCAGGATATCAGATTATAACTCCTTGCACACTGCAAGTCACAACTTGTCACTAGGAAGGACTAAGCGGTAGCTAATAGTTACGCACCAATTCCAAGTTCTTTACCTATATAAGGTGGATTTCACCTAGTTATCGACATCGCATCTCCCTTCTGAGCTATACAGATTCGTCAGAAAGCATCCCTCTATATAGATAGATGAGGCATTAAGTGCATCGAACAATTAACCAAGCTATTAACTATAACATATCATCCTAGATCTATGTAAAACCGTAGCCCATGGAAAGATAAATATGAGATAGCAGTAAATCATATAACACTGTAGTATGTTATATAATCAAGACAAATGAGATTCTTAGATAATTATACGCATCAGAAAGGTTATAATACAATTATCTTTACCACTTGAATAAGATCTAATCAACTATACTCATCAGAAAGCATGTTGTATAATCAATAGATGGAAATCGGCATTAGCTTATCAAACAACCACATGAATGGCGAGCAACACTCATAAAATCATAAGATAAACATAAGATTAAGCATAGAGAATCATATTTGAATGTATCATGCATAAGAACTTGAATTAAGAACAAAGTCTCACCATTATACAATGAATAGAAATCTACATGGGAGAGAAAAGATTTATAAAGGAACTGCTCACTCATGAGATTGAGTGAAAACTCCATTCTTCTAAGAGTTGGGCGACTAGCAAGCAAATGAATTACAAAGTATAGAATTCTAGGGTTAACTATGATGGGCGGCTAGGGTATGAGGAATACAAGAGTATTTATACGCAAAGTAGAGTTAGGGTTTTCTAGGAGTGCAAATGACTTAGAAGTCCTTGAGGGTAGCCAGCCTTGTTGAGCAAGTAGTGATATATAGGTTCCCATGTAAGCACATATGGTTTCCTATGTAACACTTGCATCGACTTGGACTTGTACGATTCATATGGGCAACCATTATCATGGCATGGTTAACCACATACTCTTCATGGGCAACATTGAGCTTTATCTTCTTCAAGTTGTTTACTTGGATCTCCATTAATGATCATTCAAGGTTCCATTGATAACTTTCATGAGTTTCATCAACACATGGTTCACCACATTGAGAAAGTGGTTCACCACATCCTTTGGACTATGGTCGAAATTCACCATCTTGAAGTCTCCTTTTGGGCTTCAATCCAATTATGCTCTAAATAGCTCCATTTTGCTCCAATTTAGACCATATTGCAACTTTCTCTCTAAATGGACCTACAAGTGCAAAACACTCTTTTAAGGGGTAAAATAGCATAGAAAACATATCAAATACATGCAAAATAGATACAAAATGCATGTACCATCTTGGTCTCATCACGCAGGTCAGTGCAAGACATATTGCGCCTAATCCCATCCACCTGGACCAGCCCCCGCATGGGGTGGTTGTCCACCCCGAGCATGGTCATAGCAGAGCATTATTATTGCACCTATTTTGACTCTAAAAGTGCTTTAATTTCACATTGAATGATTCTCATTCATCGTTCACCATGACTTAAAGAAAAAATTTTATGAGTAAAACCATTTATAAAATGTTTAAACCCCTTACCATGACCTAAATAAAATGTTAAAGAGTAATTAACATGAAAACCCCTTATGTTGGCGAGAATTTCTTTTCAAGCATTTCGAAGTGTTTGGCTCCATATGTTATGTTAATGTGCCAGATTCAAAGCGTGACAAATTAGATGCAAAGACATGGACTGCATTTTTGTTGCTTATGATGAAATGCAAGGAAGGGTGGAAGTGTATGGACCCTGAAAATCACATAAAACCAATAAGTATATAGATGTTTTTATGAGGTGTCTACCTTTTATGGTGGTATCAGGGCTACTACACATTCTTCTACACTAAATGAAAAACAAAGTTCATTCTTCTAAACCAAATGAAAAGAAAAGCTGGTCAAGAAATGTAGACTCTGTAAAAAGCTTCCATCTAAATAACACACTTATAACCCTTTTATATAGTTTTTACGGAAACAATTGGTTTCATTGCCGAAGTTGAGTCAGATTACTAAAATTGCATTCAACAACAACAATGGCAAAGTTGTAGCATTGAACTTTGAGGAAATACTAGTATTTGGGTAATGCATGTATTTTGCAGTTTTGCAGATTCGACATTAAGACAAGGCAAGCCATATTGCATGAAATAGAAAATAGTCTTACAAGAGTATTTGAGTTTGAGAGTCTTCTATCTTCACAAGAGTTCTACTCTCTAGCTAAGCAAATGTCTGGTGTCTCTATCAAGCGAAATGAAGGAAGAGTCATTCCTTTAGATCATCGTTTTCCAGTCAATGAAAGCTATACATCCACATCCATCTTCGTCTACAAGGAATGGTGGTAAGAGTAATATCAATAGAAAATAATTAGATTTGGCAAAATCTTAATACAAATCTTGGGAAATGTAAGAAGTTAACATGTTATCCACACAAATTCTTAAAAACCCAACTTTACGAAAATTCTTAAAAACAGTGGATTACCTCCCGAGATCTCAGTTTTTTTTTTCAAACATTCACGTAGACAATGTGTGTAGGAGCCTCATGTTCTTCTCAAGTGCCTTTTGCAGTTCCACCTTTCCAAGACCCTACAAAAGAAAATTTCTTATATATAAACAAAACGCAAAAAAAAAAAATATTATAAACAATTTATTTCAAAGGAATAGAACCATTACCTTGTTAATGTTTAAATACCAATTTGTTTTTTATTGCATGAAAATGAGCGAAATACTTTTTCACAAATTTTGTAGCCTCATACGGGTCTGATATGCTTTATAAAATCCATTCAAGATATTATAGTTCTGAACATTTTTCTCCCAAGGCTTCTCAAAACATTGATAGAAAGGAATGTTCTTAAAATTTGTTTCGGTATGCAATTGATTGAACATGCGTAAAAAGCCCTCTTTTCGTTGCCAAGACCAAAACATGGTTGATTCTGAAATAGTAGTATCGGGGACAGTTGGGTCACTAAAGATGACATAAAAGCAATTAGAATTTCTCTAATATTCTAATATAAAAAAGACACGTAAAATATTTAGTGGGAGTAAGACTTACTTGCTATTACAAGCCTTTTTTTAACCAAATTAGTAATGCAACTCATTTCTGTCTTTTGGTTAGCTTTGAACATAGTTTGATAACCAAGTCGAGCGTTGATTAAATTGTTGAATTGCATCAAGAAATCATATAAATTCCCCCATACCTTTGGCTTTTCCCCTACGCACAAACACAAATATTGTCAATTAATATACTAAATATTAAATAACGTAGCGGACGGGTTAGAATTGTTTAACACTCAACAAAATAGCTATACTAGGTTAGTTACGAATCAGAACAAAAGATAACTAGGGTTCCTAGAACCTCCATTGTCAAAACTAACGTCTTTTCATAATAAACTCAGAATTAACTTTTACAATGTCTATTGCAGCCTATTTATACTAAGTAAGATAAAACCCTAATTTTAAGAAAACGTAAAAAAAAAGATACCTTAAATTACTTGACGGAAAAAATATTCTAAAGATAATAAACTTCTAGACACTTATTACCTTAAAGACTCTTAACTAAACTAAATAAGGAAAAAAAGTTTTAAAGATAATAAACTTCTAGACACTTATTACCTTGAAGACTCTTAACTAAACTAAATAAGGAAAAAAAGTATAGATTATAAAAATGTGTTGCATCATTAAATCTTATAAGAAAAATATTTACAATTATTTACAATTGATTAAAGAATGATTCTTACTCAGTATTAAATGAAATACTATAACATCGATATGCTCCTTGGCCACTACATGGATGCTTGCACGATCAAATTTGCAGCAAAGACCCACCTCCATTAAGCATCTAAAAGCGAAGAATAATTCCCTACACATAAAAAGAGTATTTTTTAGTACAATCAATACGGTGATACTTTGATATAGTTTTTATATATGTAATTAACTTACCCGATAATATTTTTGTAAAGTTGTGAAGGTTCCCATGCACTTTCACATCTGTTAACTAATGGTAAAATATTTGTTTCTAAATATTTTTTGAGACGCGTGCCCCACTCCTGCGCAGCTAAACACGCCTCCCCCTCATATTCACAAGGAGGAAACACATAAGCTATGTTATGTTAATATGCCAGATTCAAAGCCTGACAGATTAGATGCTAAGGCATGGATTGCATTTTTGTTGATTTTGATGAAGTGCAAGGAAGGGTGGAAGTGTATGGACCCTGAAAATCACATAAAATCAATACGTATAGAGACGTTTTTATGAGGTGTCTACCTTTTATGGTGGTAACAGGGCAACTCTACATTCCATGAGTCTAAAACCCTAAGTTTGCCAATTGCATCAGATGCGTCTTGCTTTCATTCTTGTACACCAAAGGAAAAGCGAAGTTTATTCTTCTAAACCAAATGAAAAGAAAAGTCGATCAAGGGATGTAGACTATGAGATTGCAAAAGCTCTCATCTAAATAACACGCTTATAGCACTTTTATATAGTTTGTGCGAAAATAATTGGTTCCATCGCCGAAGTTGAGTCAGATTATTAAAATTGCATTTAACAACAATGGCAAAGTCGTAGTATTGAACATTAATGAAATACTAGTATTTGGGTAAAGCATGTATTTTTGCAGTTTTGCAGATTCGACGTTAAGACAAGACAAGCCATATTGCATGAAATAAAAAATAGCTTTACAAGAGTTTTTGAGTTTGAGAGTCTTCTATATTCACAAGAGTTATACTCTCTAGCTAAGCAAATGTCTGGTGTCTCAATCGAGCAAAATGAAGAAAGAGCTATTTCTTTAGATCATCGCTTTCCGGTCGATAAAGGCTATACATCCACATCCATCTTCGTCTAATATCAATAGAAAATAATTAGAGTTGGCAAAATTTTAGTACAAATCTTGGGAAATGTAAGAAGTTAGCATGTTATCCACACAAATTATTAAAACTCCAGCTTTACAAAAATTCTTAAAAACAGTGGATAACCTCCCGAGATCTCGGATTTTTTTTTTCAAACATTCACGTAGACAATGTGTGTAGTGCCCCATGTTCTTCTCAAGTGCCTTTTGCAGTTCCTCCTTCCCAAGACCCTACCAAAGAAAATTTCTTAATTTTAAACAAAAGGCACAAAGAGCAATAATATTATAAACAATTTATTTCAAGGGAATAGAAACATTACCTAGTTAATGTTTAAATACAATTTATTTTTTATTGCATGAAAATGAGCGAAATACTTTTTGACAAATTTTGTAGCCTCATACGGGTCTGATTTGCTGTATAAAATTCATTCTAGATATTATGGTTATGAAAATTCTCTCGGGATTTCTCAAAACATTGATAGAGAGGAATGCCATAAGCTTGTGACAAACATACCCCTAGAGAGCTAGATAAAAAATAATACTTCTAAAAAATATTTTTTAAGAAAATATTTTTTTACTTTCTAAAACCCTATTACTATAGGTCTTTCAATTTTAAACTTAACCCTTTAAATCAAGGTAAATATTATTATTTGGGCACTACACCCTATTGATTTGTGACTAAATTTTAATAATTTTTTTCTATTTTATTTCTAAAACCCTATAAGAAAATATTTTTAAGTTTGAAATTTATCCTTTAAACCAAATAAATATTTGTGGCTAAACTCTACTAAATCTCTTAAAATAATTTTAGAAGGGTATTCTTGTCTAATGAAAGAACCATTCTCTTTATTAAATGGGAAAAGAAATAATGCATCGAATGCTACTTACTTTTTTGTAAAAAAAGTTACCAAAAAGTAAATGTTAAATAAGCTTAACGGGTCTGCTATTTCCATTGTTAAAAGTAAATGTTAGCTATTTTCATTTGTAAATTAGCAAATCTAGTGAACTTTGTTTATGGGCCGTCAATTAGCTCCTTCGCACTCGACCGGATGGTTAAAACATGCAAGGTTAAAACCTAAGGTAAAAGTTGTCCCTATAAATATTAAAGGGTAACCTAAACCCTAAAAGCACGTATTCGTTTCACCTGCCTTTCACTGAAACAAAAGAATCGATTTAAGCACACGTAGACAATGTGTGTAGAGCCTCATGTTCTTCTCAAGTGTCTTTTGCAGTTTCTCCTTTCCAGGATCCTACAAAGGAAAATTTCTTGAATATAAACAAAAGGCACAAAAAATATATTATAAACAATTTATTTCAAGGGAATAGAACCATTACTTAGTTAATGTTTAAATACCTATTTGTTATCCAAAACAAGATTCACCACCTAATGTCTGCAATCCATCTTCATAAAATTTCAACCTTATATAAGTAAATAAATCTACCCTTTGCCAAAACCAATTAAACATCATTTGCTTATATGAGTGGTCCATACATAATTTGCCAAGTCTTGCAAAAGTTGATTGAAAAATATTATGGGCATGGGGTGGTGGAAATGATGCTTGGGACCATTTCAGATGAAATTTTTTTACTTGATATACTATTTAGACTTTGAATTTAAGTTGAATAAGCTAGTACCTTTTTTACCTATTGATTTCAGGTTTGATGCATAATCTAAACTTTTGAACCTGATTATTTTAATCTGGTATTGGAATATTGGGATAGATACAACATAAAAATCTTGACTGGACTGCTGTAGTTTGAGATAGGATTCTAATAACTTTCTGTGCTAATGGAAAGTGTTTTCCTTTAAGGCAAAAGCTAACGGGTGCATGGCTGCACCCATTAAGCCCAATTATTGCACAATTATTACCTATTAATTCGTTATCTTTTTTGACTTTTGAGGTAAATTTTAAAGTAATAAATGTGTCTCTTTTGATTAAAGATTATATTACCCTCAAATGTTTTTTCTTTATTTTCTTTGAAAAAAATTACACATTTAAACAAAAAATCACCAAGGTTTAGCCCAACTAAAAATAGTTTTAATTTTTTTAAGGGTAATTTTTTTATTTAAGACCCATTATCATAGGGTTTTAGAAAAATAAATTTAAACACTTATCACTAAGTTTAGCCCCAATTATAAAAATTCTTGTTTATATAAAGGATAAATATTAAATTTTAAAACCCTATCAGAGGGTTTTAGAAAAAGAAATATATAAATCATCTATTAAAATTTGTCATGACCTAAAAAATATTATTCATGTTTTTTTCCAAATATATATTAAAGGGTAATTTTTGTCATGTAAATTATTATTTACATGAATAATTATTGCACCAAAAGTCAAAAAGTACTTTTGTTGTAATCATTACACCTCAAAAAGTGTTTTATGTGGATTTAACTTAGTATATTAATGGGGCTTAACCCCTTGGGTTTTGTGATTAATGGTGCATGGGGGCACTAGTTAGCTGGACCAATTTCTTTTAATTATTACTTTATGAAAGTTTCTTTTTTTTTCTACATTTATCTTACTTTGAATTGTTTTAATTGGATTTTCCTTGCTTTAGTACAATTTTTAACTGTTTTTTTCTTGCTTTGTCTATCGCAGAATGAGAAGAAATCAATTGAGATTGAACTTAAATGAGATTGTTTCCTAAAGACATAATTTATTCTTAACAATATTTTGTTGTGTCATTTTATTATTGTGGTGTAATTGGTATGGACTTGATTATTATTTGGTAGTGTGGATTTTGTAAGAGAAACTGTTGTATGTGGTGGATTTTATTGTTATGGTCTTATTTGTAGTGTTATATTTGAATAATTTTATTTTTTAGATTTAATTTCAAAAAATTTGAGCAAAAAAATTTCGATGAAGGCTATACATCCACATCCATCTTCGTCTACAAGGAATGGTGGTAAGAGTAATATCAATAGAAAGTAATTAGAGTTGGCAAAATTTTAGTACAAATCTTGGCAAATGTAAGAAGTTAACATGTTATCCACACAAATTCTTGAAAACCCAGCTTTACAAAAATTCTTAAAAACAGTAGATTACCTCCCGAGACCTCGGATTTTTTTTTTTAAATATTCACATAGACAATGTGTGTAGTGCCCATGTTCTTCTCAAGTACCTTTTGTAGTTCCTCCTTTCCAAGACCCTACAAAAGAAAAATTCTTAAATATAAACAAAAGGCACAAAAACAATAATATTATAAACAATTTATTTCAAGGGAATAGAACCATTATCTAGTTAATATTTAAATACCTATTTGTTATCCAAAACAAGATTCACCATCTAATGTCTGCAACCCATGTTCATAAAATTTCAACCTGATATAAGTAAGTAAACCTACCCTTTGCCAAAACCAATTAAACATCTCATCTACTTATATGGACTGCATTTTTGTTGATTATGATGAAGTGGAAGGAATGGTGGAAGTGTATGGACCCTGAAAATCACATAAAACCAATACGTATAGAGACGTTTTTATGAGGTGTCTACCTTTTTTTTTATCAAACACTGAATTCGATTTCAACTAAACATCAGTGTTACAAACGTGTGGAGAGACTCCACACCAAACATAATTAGCACTTACATCACAACTTACTTGTGCTAAATTATGAGCTAGCTGATTAGCATTTCTATGTACATGACTAAAGGAACAAAAAACAAATTGAGCAGCTATAACCTTCAATTGATATATTAGAACACCCCCCTCCCACAAGGACATGTCAGTCTTCTTAACTTCTAGAATTGCCAACAATGAATCGCTCTCCAATTCGCACGAAACCAAACCGTATCTCTTGCCAAGAGAAGCCCAAATCTAATGGCGTATACCTCTGCAAACAACGGATTAGGCACGTTGTTAATACGGGTAACAGCCGAGACAATGACCACCCCTGATCTATCTCTAACCACGGCTCCCAGGCCTGCCTCTTGACGATACTTGCAGAATGATGCGTCAGTATTAATCTTATACAAACCGATGACCGGCGGTTACATGGCTACTCTACATTCCATGAGCCTTAAACCCTAAGTTTGCCAATTGCATCAGATGCGTCTTGCTTTCATTCTTCTACACCAAATGAAAAGCAAAGTTTATTCTTCTAAATCAAATGAAAGGAAAAGCTGATCAAGGGATGTAGACTATGAGATTGCAAAAGCTCTCATCTAAATAACACGCTTATAGCACTTTTATATAGTTTGTGCGAAAATAATTGGTTCCATCGCTGAAGTTGAATCAGATTATCAAAATTGCATTTAAAAACAACAATGGCAAAGTTGTCGCATTGAACATTTAGGAAATACTAGTATTTGGGTTAAACATGTATTTTTGTAGTTTAGCAGATTCGACGTTAAGACAAGGCAAGACATATTGCATGAAATAGAAAATAGCTATAAGAGTATTTTAGTTCGAGAGTCTTCTATCTTCACAAGAGTTCTAAATGTCTGGTGTGTCAATCGAGCAAAACGAAGAAAGAGTCTTCCTCTAGATCATCGTTTTCCGATCGATAAAGGCCATACATCCACATCCATCTTCATCTACAAGGAATGGTGGTAAGAGTAATATCAATAAAAAATAATTAGAGTTGGCAAAATTTTAGTACAAATCTTGGGAAATATAAGAAGTTAACATGTTATCCACACAAATTTTTAAAACCCCAGCTTTACAAAAATTCATAAAAACAGTGGATTACCTCTCGAGATCTCAAATTTTATTTTTTTCAAACATTCACGTAGAAAATGTGTGTATAGCCCTATGTTCTTCTCAAGTGCCTTTTGCAGTTCCTCCTTTCCAAGACCCTACAAAAGAAAATTTCTTAATTATAAACAAAAGGCACAAAGAGTAATAATTTTATAAACAATTTATTTCAAGGGAATAGAACTAGGGATGTCAATTCCCCCCGTCCCCGGTGGGGAATCCGATTCCCCGCCCCGATGGGGAAGGGGATGGGGAGTTAATTTGGGGAACGGGGACGGGGATGGGGAATGAAATTCATTCCCCGTCGGGGTCGGGGACAGGGATGGGTAATGCCCTCCCCGTCCCGCCCCGCCCCGTCCCTAAAATATATTTTTTAAATTATTAACATGTAAGGGCCCGCCCCGTCCCCGAAATATATTTTTTAAATTATTAACATATAATATATATATATATATATGTAAGTTAGATTTACTAGAGATATATTGTCATATATATTGCACTAAAACTTAACATAGAAATTTTTCATGTGATATTTATATTATTAATATGTATTATTATGTTTATTTATAATTTATAATGTTGTATTTAATAATACTATACACTTATAATGAAAATCATTTATTAAAACTAATTGAACTAAAAAAGGTAAATTAATTATTGTTATTGTTATTACTAATATTAGTATTGTATTTATTTAAATTTTTATAAAAATTTTCATTTAATAATAAGATAAAAAAATATTTTCAAAGATATAATAATAAAGTATTTTTTATACCAAACTCGGGGAACGAGGATTCCCCGTCCCCGTCAAATCCCCGCGGGGTAGGGGATGGGGAACTTGTTTCATTCCTCGTCGGGGATGGAGACGGGGACGGGGATAAGGTTGTGAAGTCGGGGTCGGGGACGGGGAATACACCCCCCACACATTCCCCGCCCCGTTGACATCCCTAAATAGAACCATTACCTAGTTAATATTTAAATACAATTTGTTTTTTATTGCATGAAAATGAGCGAAATACTTTTTGACAATTTTGTAGCCTCATACTGGTCTAATCTGCTTTATAAAATCCATTCTAGATATTATGGTTCTAAAAATTCTCTCAGGACGTCTCAAAACATTGATAGAGAGGAATGTTCTTAAAATTTGTTTCGATATGCAATTGATTGAACATGCGTAAAAAACCCTCCTTTCGTTGCCAAGACCAAAATATGGTTGATTCGGAAATAGTAATATCCACGACATTTGGGTCACTAAAGATGACATAGAAGCAATTAGAGTTTCTCTAATATTCTAATATAAAAAAGAAACGCAAAAAAATTAGTGAGAATAAGACTTACTTGCTATTACAAGCCTCTTTTAACCAATTTAGTAATGCACCCATTTCTGTCTTTTGGTCTGCTCTGAACATATTTTGAAGGCCAAGTCGAGCGTTGATTAGATTGTTGATTTGCATCAAGAAATCATATAAATTCCCCCAGACATTTGGCTTTTCCCCTATGCACAGACACAAATATTATCAATTATTATTATGCCAAATATTAAATAATGTAGCGAAGGGTTAGAATGGTTTAACTCTCAACATAGGATCAAATCTCGGAACAAAAGATTCTCAGAACCTACATTGTCAAAACTGACGTCTTTTCATAATAAATTCAAAACTAACTATTACAATGTCTATTGCAGCATATTTATACTAAGTAAGATAAAACGTAATTCTAGGAAAACGTAATATACAAGATACCATAAATTGCTTGACGGCCAAAACATCCTAAAAAGAATAAACTACTAGACACTTATTAACCTAAAAGACTATTCACTAAACTAAATAAGGAAAATAACTAAAGACTTAAAATAATTCTAAAGACCCTAAAAATGCGCTGCATCATTAAATCTTATAAGAAAAATGTATTTAACATCATTTCCAATTGATTAAAAAATGATTCTTACTCGGTATTGAATGAAATACTGTAACCTAGATATGCTCCTTGTCCATAACATGGATGCTTGCATGGTCAAATTTGCAACAAAAACCCACCTCCATTAAGCATCTAGAAGCGGAGAATAATCCCTACACATAAAAAGATTATTTATTAGTACAATAAATACATTGATATGTTGATATAGTTTTTCTATATGTAATTAACTTACCCAATAATATTTTTGTAAAGTTGTGAAGGTTCCCATACACTTCCACTTCCGTCAACTATAATGGTAAAATATTTGTTTCCAAATATTATTTGAGACGCGTGCCCCGCTCTTGCGAAACTAAACACGCCTTCCCCTCATATTCACAAGAAGGAAACACATGTTTTATGTGTTTATTCGTACAACTTTGTAGTGATTCCCATAGTTTTTTGTTGTTTTAGCAACTTCGATAGTATGTTTATCATCACCAGCAGAATTGATGCAAGCCATGTCAACTGAAAAATAAAAAAGTACATAGAAACCTTATTGTCTAATATGAAGCAGTAGAATGTTCCACAATCAACCCCAAAACAGATATGAAGAAACAAGTGGACCCAAAACATCCAATTTGGACGCTGTAAAGGTTGAATAAAACAACACCACCAAATATTTCCAAGAAAACAATAGTAATTGAATCACAACTAATCTCTGCAATCCAATTCAGCAAATACTGGCAATTCAATCAAAACAAACTCATATGTGTTGGAAGTATAGCACAATTGTAGTCACCCAAACTAAACCCGAATCACTTACATCTCAGAAACACGGTATTCCAAATATGTTGCAAGCAGATCCAAACAATTTAGTTCAAGTTTCTGACGGCAGGCCTTAGAGTAGATATGCTCATGATAATTTCTGAAAATCCCAAAATAAGTATCGGTGATGGAGGTAAAACCTAGAACAGAAATCTGATACAAGTACCAATGCCGCTAAAAAGGGGGAAAAGCGAGAGGAGGGTGTTACGGAAACGAAAGATAGGGTAGGTAGTGATGATGGAAGTTCGACGGTAGGCGGGTAAGAAGGGAAGCTGGGGTGAATGGGGTGGTTATACATACATGTATAGGTGAAAGCTACCTACAAAGTTATAGGTTAATTACCATATATTTCTATACCTATATATCAAACCCTTCATAGAAATGCAATCCCGCACAAAGACTTCATAGACACCTGTCTTAGAATTTTAAAAAAAAATGATGTGGTGTTGCTGCATGGCTGACTTATGGCACCCTTTTATTTTTGCAGCACGTGTCTTGGTTGGTTGGGTGGGGGAGGGCAGAAGTCTAGAGAGCCAGAGAGGGTGAAGAACAGAGAGAAGGGGAATTGGTTGGTTGGGTGGGGGAGGGCAGATGTCTAAAGAGCCAGAGAAGGGGAAGAGGAAGAGGGGCAGGCGAGAGAGCTGCTTTCCAAGGGGGAACAGAGGAAGAAGAGAAATAGGGGAAGATGAGAGGGCATTTTTTCGGGGTGTTTCCGGCGAAATTGATGGACAAAAATCTAGAGGGGAACAGAGATGTTGAGAGACAGAGGGATATAAAGAAGAGGAAGAGGAATCGGCGCCGTCCGACGACGTCCCACTCTCCAGTGACACCTTTTCCCCGACCAAATCTGAGGTCTCGACTTGAATCCAGAAGAATTTGGCCACAGTCCTCAACTTGACCCTTCTTTGTAGGTTTTCTTTTTCCCTTTCTTTTTACCCTCTCATCGGCTTCCCTTCTCTTTGTTTCTGTTTCTAAAATCTATATATCGTGAGGAAAATATGGCAGAGGTTGATTCTTCCCATGGTTCAAAATTGAAGGAATTTTTGCCCAGAATTGACTTGAAAATTCACCTGCAAAAGCATTACTTGATCATGACCGATATTTACTATTCCTTGCAATTCAATATAATAGATTTCGATTATAAAGTTTTATTTGGTATGAAAATTCAAAATCAAGTCTAAATTTATGTCTATAGGATATACTTGGTGGAAATTTTTTATGTGCTAAGAGCAATGGATAAAAATTTGGAATGATAAGATTTGGGATTTTGATAAAATTTTACTTTGGCAAGAACAGACCATATTGTTCCTATATTCAGTTTGGTTTTTACTATCCACGGGGGCTGTAGCAATTTAGAATGTTGTTCTTGCTAATGATATTATCATGTATTTATTATTGTTGTTCATGCCTACTCATCTATGATTGACCATATTCTGTTTACTTTTGACAATGTATTTGTGTAGGGAAATTGAATGGGATCCAAAAGGTGATGAAATGACAAAGCCCAAATGGTAAAATGAATTGTATTTCTAATTACTCAATTCTAATTCTGTTACTATAATATAGAAATATGTCTTGATGGATTAACGTTTGCATTTTTAGAAGAAACTAGTATTATATAATGACAATCCCAAACGAGGGATTGTCAACAAGTGGCCAAATTCATCAAGAGCAAAAAAGGGTTATTTATGAAATAGCCCTCGAACATTTCAACTTTATACTAATGAGTCTCCTTGATATTTCTATAATACAGTCCTTTATTTTACGTAAAATCCCTCAAACATTTATACTTTATGCAATTTAATCTTCAGACATTTTATTTATTACAATTTAATCTTTCAATTTTATTTCTTTAATTTTTCATTTTTTTAACTCATTAATACTCTATAAAAATGATTTTAAATACTTTTCTATTAGTCCTTAAATTTGTGATAGTGGGAATTGTCATGTGTACAAATGATAAAAGGTATCGCCGCAGCGAAGCACGGCTCGGTATTTACTAGTATACATATAACATCAAGCTGGTAGGTAGTGAATTTTTAATTAGTATAATTTTCAAATAAAAGATAGCTAAGCAAGCTAATTTTTTCTTCATCTGGTTTTAACATCAATTTCATAGACTCTGGACACTTGAAACTATTTGATTAAGAATAGTAACTATTAAATCAAACGGTAAATATTCAAATCAAGACTAAAAGTTTGGGGATGTGCTCAATTTGGGTCTAATTCTTTAGATTGAATCTAATTAGATTTAAAAGTTTACGTCGTCAACCAAATCAGGCCTATTTCTGAAGGATTCCACGCGTGTCGGGCATGAGCCGTTAAATAAAAAATGTGACGTTACCAAGTCAAAAAAACCATGTAATACTTAACGGTGTGTGCACTACACGCGTGGGTGCCATCAGAAATAGGCCTAATTTGATTGATAATCCAAACATTTAGGCCTAATTAGATTCAATCTAAAGAATTAAGCCTAAATTGAGCAATTCTCCAAACTTTTAGTCTTGATTTGAATATTTACCCTTATATCAAATAATCCTATATTATATCAGTATATCTATTTTTGAAACCAGATTTTTTAAGACCGAAAGTAGTAGCAAAAGTCCAGCAATAGCAAAACCATGGCCATCATAACTAAGCAGAACTCATATGATTATCCATATCAAACGACCAATAAAGAGTAAGCAGAAAAATAACAACAGACCCAAGGATTTCACTTTTTGTTTACTCATACAAAAGTAAACAAAATAGAGCTTCTAATCTGATCAGCAAACATAGAATGCAAATCTGATGATAAGTTGATCACGCGAACCAATGACTTTAAACCTTAATATTTATTCCACTTCAAACCAAGAAAATTTTGAGCTGAATAGGCAAAAAAAATGTTCACGATCGATTAGGGAAACAATATGTTTTATGACCTTTAAACCGTTCACAATGACTTAATTTTGGAAAGCAAAAAAGAAGGAATATGAGAAAACGAAGCAATTGAAGAAGCTAGCTCACGAAACACGAAGCAACAATGATGATGAGAAAGAAACCACGGAAGGAAATCTCATAATCGGAAAAATTACCATCGGCGAACTGTTAGAAGGTAATTGATGGAGTGAAAAGTTAGGGCTTGAAACAAAAATCACCTGAGTGAGGTCGGTAAGACGCGAACCGATTTGTGGAATGATTTAATCGGAGAATCAAAGTTTCTGATCTGCGAGTTTAATCAATAGATAGAAATCGACTATAGCTTGATAAACATCTATATCAATGGCGCGCAACATCAACATAAACATAAATCAAACATAAGATTAAGCACAGAGAATCATATTTGAATGTATAATGCATAAGAACTTGAACTATGAACAAAGGTCTCACCATTACATCATGAATAGAAATCTACATGGGAGAGATAAGAAGTATAAGAGAACTACTCACTCATGAGATTGAGTGAAAGCTCCATTCTTCTAGGGTTGGCTGCTAAAGAATAAACTAACATACAATATGCTCTCTAAGGTTATGGATGGCTGGGTGAAGAATATACAAGAGTATTTATAGGAAAACTAGAGCTAGGGTTTGCTAAGAAGTGCAAATGTCTTGAAACTCCTTAAGGGTGGCTGGCCTTGGTCATCAAGCATAGGATATAAGTCCCCATGTAAGCACATATAGTTCCCCACATCCTTCTTGTGTCAACTTGGACTTAGTGTGATCATATTGGCAACCATGTGTATATGGTTAACCACATACTCTTCATTGTGCGGCTATAGTCTTCATCTTCTCAAGTTGTCTTCTTGGATCTCCATTGATGATCAATCGAGCTTCCATTGATGAATATCATGAAGTTCATCAACACGTGGTTCACTACATCCAATGGACATAGGTCGAAAATCACCATCTTGAGATCTCCTTTTGGGCTTCAATCCAATTGTGCTCCAAATAGCTCCATTTTAGACCATATTGCAACTTTCTCTCTAAATAGGCCTATAAGTGCAAAACGCCTTATTAGAGGGTAAAATGGCATATAAACATATCAAATACATGCATAATGGATACAAAATACATGTAACATCTTGGTCTTATCAGTATTTGACCAAAAAAACACCTAACGATCTTCTTTTTGGCGGAATGGTAGCCCTCAGTTCTATTCCTTCCTTGGGGCTGTTGTGATTAACAGGGCAAATTCATTCGGCTAACACAAAGAACCCATGAAAAATCAGTGACCAAAACACCTTCGAAGTCAAAACTCATTATTTAACCAAAAAAAGGCCATACAACTAAAAACTTGTCCATCAACACAATCAAAGATTATAGGCAAAACCCAAAAGCAATTTATATTCTCATCTATACAATATCTAATTTGATTGGTACAATGTTTAATCTCACAATTTCAGTTTAAACAGAGCCAATTGCACCGCTAAAAAGAACGCAGCTGAAGTCAACAGCAACATTGTTAAAACTCCAGTCATCATCTCCAACCTGACTCAGTGGTTGTCGATTTTCCCACTTCAACAACAACCGAAAAAATCAAAGTGTCTTGAACTCAATAGAGAAAAGCAGGTCGTCCCTTCGGTTGCATATTACAATCCTCCACCACCCCAAGCACACGGTAGCAAACCAAAAGCCACAATAAAAAATATGCCCCACCAACATGGTTTGCGTGGGAAAGTTCTTAAGAGAATGGGTAATATATTATTCCAAGATTAATGGATATTCAAGTCAAAGTTTTTGGTTTCTTGTGAACCTCCTATGAGATGGATCTAAGATTTTTCAATCTTCAATTTTATTCGATCTATAAGAGTTAAAGAAGCTTTTCAACCAATTAATCTTATATGTGTAAAGAGGAAGTTCACAGGATTTGAAAGGTGTGTCTTTGGCCAAATTTGGTGCAATAAGCGGTGGTTGAGAAGCGACCGGTTTATGGCTTGCGACTGCCGGATTTTGGGAAGCTTGATTCGGGTTGTGTAGATTTAGTCCTTTTTGTGGGATTTTCGGCATCGTGAACTACATGTTCAGAAGAGTACGGCTAGAAATTTTGATGGTCATCGAAGATCCAACGAGGTTCAGTGCGGTGGCTGGCGGTGGTAGCCGACCGAGAACTTCATCAGAATCTAGGCGCATGAAGAACATAGTGTAGATTTTCTAGAAAGAAAAATAAATAAACCACAAAAAATTAACAGAGGAAAAAAAAAAGAAAAGGGAAAAATAGTACTTAACGTATCACGTCACCCTTCCATTCAAACTAACAGCGCGTATGGACCACGTGCTGTCAAGAAAGCCAATTTGGACTTCATTGACCTTGTTCGTAAGGTTGAGCCCTTGCTTGATATTTTTTAAAGTTGGAATCCTTATTTGAGAATATTTAGAAAGGTTAGGGTTTATGTTGAGATTTCAACCATCAAAATATTCAAAACTTAACCTTTGGTTTTTAAAACTTTTCTGATCCAATATAGAAAACCACCCTGTCTGGGTTTTTTTTTTTTTGGGTACATAAGATGCTGACTTTGTCGGCTAAGCTCTCAGAATAGCAACAATTAGAGTCTTGTTCCAGCAACGGGAGAATCTCCAATGGGGTTCCTCTAACACCATCGAACCATAAGAACAGTTCTGACCAAAATTTGCTAAAAAATCGGCACACTTGTTACCTTCTCAAATAACATGTCTAACCTCTCTAACCCAAACCTTCACTAACCAAGGAAATAGCCTCTTGCACTAAAATTGCATTGTGGTGGGACAAAGGAATACCCTACCGTAGAAACTGAACTGTCACTTATGCGTCCAAGTCCCAACTCCACGATCACATTAGAGAGATTTATAGATTTTGCTAGCAACAAACCCATCCTCAGCCCCAATAACTCGGCTGTAAGATTATCGGTTATATCCCTACATTCATAGTAAAGCCCCTTATCTAGCTGCTATTTGTGTCCCTGATCAAACCTCATGACAAAGTTTTCCCTATATTCTGCTTTACTACTCCATTAGTGTTTAAAACAAAGATTCATTGGTGGAGGTTGCCATTCCAATGGTTGAAACTCCATTGGCTCTTTTCTCGAAAGCTCGATCTATTTCCCTCGCTAAACTGCTTGCCCGATGGTTCATCTACGGCTTGGAAGACCATGGCATTTCAACATTTCCACAAGCACCACAAAATCACCACAAACTGTAAAGACCAACTAACATTATGCTTTGTGATTGCAAGCAATTTAATTTAAGTCATTCTTGAAGATTCTGATTGAAGATGAAGAAGCTAGTTGAATCAACTCCAAATGCAAACCAACAGGCAAATTGGCAGTCCCTGAATAAATGGATGGCGATTTCTGCTTCCCTGTTCCCTCCAACATTGTGGACATGCTATGTTTACCCCCGCTTGCCTTCGAGCTCTATTGACATTGGTGTTAAGTTTATCCACATAAAGCAGCCACAAGAAAAATCTCATTCATTCAGTGCCCACGCCAAAGCCAATGAATTTCATGTAATTGTCTATGCTTCACATGATCTTTTTGTAATAACAAAAAGGAAGAACGCGCCGAAAAAGTTCATGAGGTCTCCCCCCGCTCCATAATAAGACATCTCCTCGTTCCTCAATAATTGGTATGAGACGATTAATATTTACTAGTGCATCTTTTTTATTCTTAAAGTGTAATGATACATCATTCTCTTAAGTTTAGTGTAAGCTTTAACATAATTCCCCATTGGTGTAATCAACTTCACGCACTTTACCTATTTTACCCCTCTTAAAAAGTTTAAGAAATTAAAAAAGGAAATAAATAATAATTATTAAATTGAAAAAGAAAAGAAAAGAAAAACTAACTATCATCTGAATCCGCCACTGCTCTATTATGTTGGCCACAAATTCCAACGTTTCTACGATTTGTTAAAATCGCTATTGCTTGCAACAACAACAAAATTCGTTATTGTAAATCATATATATCATATCATCATATATCATATATATATAATGATAACAATGTATACTTTGAAAATGGTAACTCTTTAAATGTTGAAGCCTCCAAATCTCGACACATGTCTCTAAATAATTATAATATTCATTATTGATTAGCAAAAAAGGCTTTGGTATATTTTAAGAAAGAACAATAATTTTTCTTACAAATTTTTAATATTTTAATTGAAAAGTAAATAATTCTAACTATTGACTATAGATTAAAAAAACATTTAATTTAGAGAAACAACCATGTAAATTTATTAGGCTTTGGTATATTAAATCAAAATAAACCTTTGGTAATTTCTTAAATCACTCTAACTATTTGTGTCAATAATAATCACTATTTAATAGTATTTATGACATGAATCAAGGAATACAAATTTTTTTTTATGAACAAGAACACAATTATATATGGTATCTTCCTCTTCTTTTTTCCTTTTTACCGAAAATTTCATTTTAATATATAATTAGCATCAAATCATGCAAATGGCCGGACAAAATCAATTAGCATTAAGCTAATTGATACCCTTAATTACTCCTAAATTAAATACTAACATAAAGAACCAATAGTATATATATTGTAGTTCTATGATAAAAAGATCAACTAAACTCAAGGTTTGGCATTTTTTTTCCAAAAATCATTTTCTCTTGATGATAGCGTTTTCTTTCTCATTTATGTCTTTATAGAAACTTATTTTTTCTTTTAATTTAGTTGAGTATATAACCAATATTTGCTAAATGTTTTTTTTTCTTCCCTATGGACAGCCAACAATATGGAGATATATGGTTGCTCACAATTACAGAAACCAGAGAATTGTCCAAATGCTCAATTGAGCATCCAAAATGGTGTTGGATCATTTCAAAAAAGCTTTGAGTCATGACTAAACTCAAGGTTTGGCATCCTTTTCTTTTGATGATAGCGTTTTCTTTCTCATTTATGTCTTTATAGCAAATTATTTTTTCTTTTAATTTAGTTGAGTATGTAACCAATATTTGCTAAATGATTTTTTTTCTTCCCTATGGACAGCCAACAATATGGAGACATATGGTTGCTCACAATTACAGAAACCAAAAAATTATCCACATACTCAATTGAGCATCAAAAATGGTGTGGATCATTTCCAAAAAACTTTGGACCATAACTAAAAATTGACCAGAATGGAGGATCCAAAAAGTTCAATGATGTCTCAACCGAACAAAATAATCATGTGAGTGAGGATATGTATGCTGCAAATAGCTAGGAAATATTTTTTTTTCTTTGGGGTTTCTTTTTTGGTGAATAAGTAGGGATAAACGACTTTCTATGGGGTTATTTGCAGTATACATTTTTGTATAACATAAATCATCCAACACGAATTGTGTGTAACATGTATCTATTGTATTTTCTCTTCAAAGTTTCCTCCATTGTTTTCTCCACAGTTCCTTTCTTCAAAGGTATTTTTTGGTACTATTGGTATTATTATACGACCAAATTTGTATGATTATTGATTATAAAGTAAGAATCAAAGAAATATGTAGTGAGGGCTATTGGATAATTTTGTTGTTGGAGTGGTAACCACAAAACGTTAGAAGGGGTGAAGCATATGGAGGACTTCTCAGCCATTAACTACAAGCTTGATAAGCTTTTGATATTTAATCCGATTCTGGCAAAAATTTTTCTTTCAATTGATTTGTATTTGAATTACAAGTGACGAAATTTTATTTGATCTCATAAATATATCATGTACCATTGATATTAATATCTGCTTAAATTACTCTAATTATTTGTGGCAATAACATTAATCATTATTTATGTCATGACTTAAAGAAAGATAATGTACCTCAATTTTCCGTTTTCTCTTTATGCTTCCATAAATCACTCTCAATTTTCAATCAATTAATTAATTCTATAATTTCATAAATCAATATTACACTCTCCTAGCAAATCCTTGATTCTTTATACTTTTGTAGCAGATCCTTGATTAAGTTCTTTATACTTTTGTTAAGAAAAATGATAATATGATATGATTTGAATAGTTTTAAATCAAAATCAATTAGTATTAATTAATGGCAAGTTGATCGGTCCGCGCTGACGCGTCGGATATTCTTTGTTATAGAGTTTTTTTTTTTATTGTTTGAATGCAGAAAGGATTTCATTTCAAAAATTTGTAATTTTATTAGTATTTTGTGTATTTGTGAAGTAGTTTTCCAATTAAATGGATCTCAAATATCTATATTCTATATATATAACTTATTAATGATGGTTGAGTTTTATAGTTATAAAATTAATTTTTTGTTGATAAAATCGTAGCTTGTAATCCATTTCTTATTCTCGGACATTAACCTTGCTACTTAAAATATCCTCTTTCTCATAAATCTAATTAAATTCTTTCTATCATTATAGTTTGAGAAAGATGAGAGACGTTTTTATTTTTTAAAAGAAAATCATTAAATTAAAACAAAACCAATTAGTCTGAAGACTTTAATAGGTTTTACACAGAAAATTACAGAAATAATCAAATTAGGAAGAACAAAAAGAGGGCACAAAGTGGGTAAATGGGTCTTCCAAAAAAGTGGTAAAAGACCAAAATGAATGGTGAGAAACTAATTAAGGGTCTTCTTAGTAAATAAATAATACATGATTTTATGGTTAATAAATGTTTTCACATTCAGCTAGTTAAAAACTCTTGGAATTACATAAAAGGGTTGGCGCGTCGGGCGTTCAGAAATCTACTTCTTTGAACAATTTTCTATTGGAATTAAATTGTTTGATACGTAGAAAATTTCCAAAGTACTATGATTTTAAATGTGTTGCATCTTTAAAAAGCTATACTATTAACATTGAGCATATGCCCTAAAGTTGGCAATAAATAGTAAATATTAGTTTGTACATGGATAGGTGCAATAGCTTCAATTTTGTTTCCTCTTTTAAAGTGTGTAACACTTAAACAGAAAACTAAGTTTACTCTTCTTCATATGGACATGAAAGACCTGAAAGAGGTTACAATTCTAGATAATTAAAGGGGGGGAGGGGGGGATAGGATTTATTATAATATTTATGTGAAAGGAAAGGATAATTACAAAAAAGGGCTCAAGGGTAAGAAACTAACCT
>AWUE01012874.1:0-11202 GCA_001974825.2 Corchorus olitorius
CTGCTCAGACCTCCGATTGAAGCCCATGAGTACTCGTTGGAAAGCTAACTCCGAGATCTACAACTTTCCTTTGCAGTCCAAGACCCAGTTCTGCCGTTTTCAAGCCCGAAAATGCCGTTGAAGTTTCTGCACGAATTCAGCAAAAATTCCGGATCCTATTTTGACTTGGATTCTACTCTAGGAAGACTTTTAATCCAACTTGGAGTCCAAGTTAGACCCTAAAACCGGCCTAGACTCCTTTCCAAGTTAGGATTGGAATTCCTAGGGTTAGTTCCACTATAAATAGCCACCTCCTGTATCACAAATCACACACATACATACCACACACATAGATAATTTCTTTTCTTCTAGTTTTTAGGCAAAGGGTGCCGCCACCCTCTCTAGCTATAGGGTGGTGCGGCATACCTAGGTATTTTGCAAGGAGATTTCGCCCCTCCAAGGTTCTGTAAGTACTCTTATGCCTCTCATGGATTTTCCTAAATCCATGAGTAGCTAAATTCTTAATACTTTTGATCCTTTGGTGAATTCAATCAATTAAATATGGTGAGATTTCTGTTCTTAAAATTTGGTATTTTATTCTTGATAGATAGCATGTTAAACTCTGTTATAATTCTACAATCTTGATCTTTATTAATTTATGTGGCCACTAAAGAGGTAATTTGAGAGATTGTTGGTTAGATCCAAACAACAAGGCTAACGCATGAGTTTGATTGTATGTAGCAAGTTAGCTACGCTTTGCGGCGGGTTAATTGGGTTTGCATGCCAGTGATCAGATTTATCTGGTTGTTGTATGGTTTTATTTATTAAGCATGTGTGAAAGAATTAATAAAACTTAATGCTTTGAATCTTAGCAAATCTTTAAGGCTTAACGGCTAATCGATGAGTTAGGAAGAAAAATGGGTAATTTAAGGCCTAACGGTTAATCTTACCTTAATAGCATGTTAGGGTTTTCCCTAGACCATTTATCATCATGAATTTAATATTGAATTTATCTTTTAAATCAAGGACCCATAATTAATTTGATTGTTTTCTACCATTGGTGAAGAAGTATATCCTTAATTATTGTTTTCTTTCTTATATGCTATAGACTTAGATTTAATTTACTTTGCTTTGTTTTCTAGTTTAATTGCTTTCTGTCAACCTCTGTTTTCTGTATTCTCTTTTGAGAGATTTTAAGGACTAAATCTTCGGATGAAATCTACACCCTTCTCTGTGGGATCGACCCCTACTTGCCCTATCTACTTAGTTAGGAGTTTGTTGGGATTTTATTTTTATGATTGTTAACGACTGATTAGGGATTTTCTACACAAAACCAAGCTGTTGACCCAGTAAAGGAGGGTAATATACTTCGAATCCAAACTTGTCTCTTGCATCTATTTCAACACCAAAAAGAAGGTCGATGGGCAAGCAAAAGTTTCTCCATGCTTGTTTCAAATTTTACGCACTCTCATTGGAAGGCAATTCTTGGAACCATGATGGGCCAAATTGTTGCTGAGTTGTAGAGGAAGAATTTTTTATCCTTCAAATTCCACAAGGTCTCGAAGACGTTGTGCACATTGTTGTTAACATGTCTCAGCTCACAGTATAGATCACCATAACATCAAGTGGCGAGAGTAATTGGATGCCGAATGGGCGACAACGTTTGACAATACATCCACCCCCATACTTTTAGTATCCACAAAGGTCCATGAATACTCTTATCCACACTTTGTGTGATATTGTATAGTCCACGGTAGAGAGCACCCAGCACGAATTGGCCCAGAGCTAATCTCTTTCCCGAAGCCATGAGCTTTGCAAGACGCAAATATTCGGCAAGGCAGGCACGTGAAGGAGGACAGACGACAAACTTACAAATCAAACAAAACATGAAAACGGTAACCTCTTTTTCTTCGAGAGGGGCATAAGCAGACTTTGCATATTCGGCAATGAACTTGTTGAAAGAAAGTTTGTCATCAAAAGGAATGGAATAGAGTAAATCATCTTCTTCGCTAAGTGAGGAAACACATGAAATCTCTTCTCCATATGCAGGAAGACCAGTGATGGCTGCTAAGTCAAGTAAAGTTATTGACATTGGCCCACAGGGGAGATGGAAATAATTCTAGCAATGATCCCAGAAGGAGCTAAGAGCAGCAAGCAAGGCATCGTCATAAGAGAATTCACACTTTGATAACAAGACAAAAGATAACAAGTCTTGGTCACGTAGTTTCTCTTCACGGTACTTGACTATGCGGTCAACCCAATTACACTAGTCAGAAGGATGGTATGGCCATGATTGAACCTTGTTAACCCATTTTCGGAGGTCATAATCATTACCCTGGAGTGGTAGTTTGGCGCCACGGTGTAGAGGGAAGAATTCATTCATCTCTATAGTAGGAAACTCGATGAAACTTGGCGCAAGAGCATCCTTGGGAAATTCAATTTCATGATAAGCTTGCTGCATGAGTTGTTTAACAACACCGAGAGTTCTCTTCTTCAGGCTATTTCGAAGTTGCTGCAGGGTTTCCTGTACGAAACAAAATTAACAAAAATTGTTAATTAAAAATTTTTCAGAATGCAACAGGTTAATGAAATTAAATATTTGCCACCTTAATATTTTTTCATAATATTTCGGCAAAAATATTAATATGGCTGCCGAAATTTATTATGTAAATATATTGAGAAAATTAAATCAATTTTTGGCCATAATTAATTAAATGGGCCGAAAATTGTAAACCCTAGGGACCAAATCACATAGCCGCCCAAATTTTTTAATTTTTGCAATCAAGGCCGCGGCATGCTAGGGTTTCAATCCCAATCAAATTAGGTTTTGTTCTTAAGCAATTTAACCTAATTTTGTGCAGGAAACACACTTTTACATACAATTTTGGCTAAATTGAAGATCAAAGTCGAAATTGAACAATTAAATTTTGGTCAATTAAGGCCGAATTGTTGCTAGTAGCGTTCATCGCCCAAATCGATTGAACCTACCCAAAATTTCTATCAAATTAACATGTGTTCATGCTATTTTCTAAGTGATTATATGCAGCAACATGTTAATTGAAAGATTTATGGCAAAAAATTAAAACCTAGGCCGAAATCTACATGGTTTTTGCTAGGGTTTCATGCCAATTTCTTCACTAAATTTGGTTGATTCCTAAACCAAATTTTTTATCTAAATTACAGCAGCTAAATCATCACAAATTCATCATCAAATCGACATGATCATGGCATGCTACCTAGGGTTTGCGGTGAAAATTGAAAATTGATGAATTTAATCCAAATTTTGAAATTTCAAGAATTGCTCACCTTGGTTTGATACCGATTTGGGATCAATCACCAAAGACTTGAGTTTTAGCCTTGTTTAAGCCGAATTGGAGCAGCTACAATGGGAGTTTGATCTGAATTCCCTAGCTTTTTCCAAAAAATTGGAAGCATCCATGAGTAGAGAATTGCGACTTGAGTTGCTTGGCATGGAGGATGATCAACCTTGATGATTTTTGTTGCTAAAATTGTTGTTCTTGGAACCCATTGGAGCTTGTAAAGTTGCTGCAAAATTTGGCACAAGTATGGCACCAAGAGGAAGTCGATAATGCTAGGTAAATAAGAGGAGGGGTTCAGTGATGCGCCCAAACTTGCTGCACAAATCCAATTAAAACAACACAAACACAATTCAACAATCAAGAACCCTAGTACCACTTAAATCCTATTTTGTACCACTTGAATCCAATAGGGTTCCAACCTGAAATTCTTCAATTTAATCCTTTAATCATAGCAAAAGCAACCCAAGATACCCAAACAAACAATCAATTTCACCAAAGAACTCCAATTAGGGTTAATTGCACAAATTAGCTCAAAAGCACAACTAGGAACCCTAGAAAACACCCCCTGAAATTTTCGATATCTCAAATTGATTGTTTTTGAATTTTTCAATATTTATCCCAGAAAGATCACTATAAATAAACACTAAAGCTAAAATTTCAGCCCTTTCCGACCAAGAACGAATCCAGAACAAAAATCACAAGTTTTAGGTCGAAATTTCTTTTTAATTTTTTCCTGATATTTTTCGATTAAACCCTGATATATGAGGACTCCAAATCTGAAATTTCAAAGCAATTGGAGTTATAATGAATCGGGAAAAAAATTCACAAGTTTCTGCAATTTTGAAATCAAGAACTTGCGATTAGGGTTTTGATGGATGACAAAGTTGATGAATGATGAATAAAAGGATAGATTTATCGATTGAAGATGATAACCTATGATCTGATACCAATTGATACGAATCTAATTGTATTAGATTCAAATCTTTCCTTTAAAAGCCTCCAAAGATCAATTTGACAACTTCAACTCCTAGAATTGTTTGTAGATCGATAAACCTAGCCAAGCTTCTTCTTCGTTCGTCGCTTTTGATGGATAGTTAGACCTGCAATTATCAATCTAAGATCACAAGATTCACAAACAATTAAGCAATCACAACCTAATTGTTAACTAGGACTCTACAAGATTGAAGAACCCTAAGTATGCTCAAACTAGAACAATGAAGCTAAATAATCAATTTGGGTGAATAAACCTCAATTTTATTGAAAACTTAACTTGTGTTTACAAGGGAATATGGATCCCTTATATAAGAGTAAGGGATGTCCTTAACCCTATGATCGGTCGTTAGCAAATCACAAAATAATCCCAACAATTACTAACTAAAAATAGATAGGGCAAGTAGGGGTCGAATCCACAGAGAGATAGGTTATTATTCTTTTTCTTTAAGCAAACAAACAAAATAAAGAGGATTTTGAAAGTAGAATTAAATCAAATCAAACTAACAATTAAAATTATCTAAAAAAGCAATCAAGAAAATTAAAGAAAACAATTAATCAAAAAGCAGTGAATAAATTGAGAAAATAATTAAGAAAACCCTCCAACATAGAATTAATATCCCTCTTGACAAAAATAACATGGATCATTGATATCTAAAAATTATGAAAACATTGGATAGCTTGTTTGGAATTAAATCTGAAATTTACCAAATTAGATGAAAGGTCTCTTTTCCAGCTTAATTTATCCCTTTTATTCATAACAACCAATTTCCTTATTAGGGCTTAGAGATTTGTTAAGAACAAAGCATTAAGAACTAGTAATTTATGAACAAGCACAACAAACAGTTAATTATCTATTGATTCTTAAATCCCTTGGAATGAAGTATTAGTTCTCCTCCAATTGCTACAAACAATTAAATCTGAAGTATTAGTTTTAGACTCAATTTAGCTAATGTTGACTTAATTTATCAAGATAGTGTTGACTCCAATCCATCAAAACAAGCAACATAGAATTAAAACAGAGAATTAAGAAATACCCTAACAATTTCATATAAAAGCACAAAATCTCACCATGATATAAGTCAAGAGATCAATTAAATTCTACATTGGAGAAAAGAAAAGGATTACTCACTCATGAATTGAGTGAGCATCCAAAGAAAAGAAGAAGAAAACTTATCTATGGATGGGAAGAAGAGGGGGGCAGCGGCTCCAAGGGCTTTCTCCTCCAAATCTTCAACAATTCTTCAAAATACAATCTCTAGATCTACATACATTAAAAACCTAGACCTAAGGTGGCTATTTACAGTGGAAATAACCCTAAAGACTCCAATTCTAAGTAGGATAGGACTCTAGGACGTTTTTAGGGCTGACTTGGTCTCCGTGTTAGCTTAAAAGTCTTCCTAGAGTTGGAATCCTAGTCAAAATAGGATCCTGGAATTTTCTGGAATCATGCAGGGGCTTCGACGTCGTTTTTGGGCTTGAAAATGGCAGAACTTGGTCTTGGACTTCGAAGGAAAGTTGTAGATCTCGGAGTTACCTTTCCAACGCCTACTCACGGGCCTAAAACGGACATCTGAGCAGAAAGTTATGATTTTTCTACCGAGACTGTGCTGAATCCTAATCCTGTTAGGACTAGAAGCGGGAATATGCGGGAATTGGATATTTCCTTGGATATAGGAGGCACAAATTGGGTTTTGAATTCCAATTGTGGGCTTATATGGGCTGAGTACTATCCCATATAAAATATCCAAAATTCCTTAGCTTCCGGGCTTCTTCATGGCTTGTCTTCAATCCTTCGCAATTAAAGCTCCATTCTTCAATTCTTGCTTCTTGAGATAATTCTTCAATGATCTTCAAATCTTCAAATTATCCTCAATAAGTCTTCAAACACGAACTTCGAATCTCCAAATCTATACTCAAAATTACTTTGCTCATATCTGTGTAAAAAGTCATCAAAATAGCTCCAAAAGTAGTGAAAATTCACAAATTCTCATTTCACATCTCATAAAGACTCAAAACACAAATATTAACAAAATAACATATATTTAAGCATAAATAGATCCAAAAACATAATAAAATAGCCATGAAAATAGGGTTGCTTTTGGCTCAATCACCCTAAAAATAAGACCTAATTTTCGTCCAAACATAAGGACTAGGGAAAAACTAGTTCAAGCCCAACTAGGAAAAGGAAATAAAAGCATAATTAAACAAGGATTGGACTTAGTCAAACAAGGCCCAACCCAAATAACATCCAAACTTAAAAATATGCTAATCTAAGATAGAATTAAGCCCAAACAAAGCAAACTAATGCTAATGGGCTCATGCCACGATGTCAATCCGGCCATGTAGAATCAATACCAAGCAAAATGATGAACTTGTAATTGATTGGTGTTTTCTTGCTCAAATCATCATCAAAGCACTTCAATTGAACTTAAATGGTCTTCATATCATCAAGATGATTTCGAACAAGGCCCAATAGTGCATCCTTGAACTTCTTAGCTCTTGATCTTGTCATTGGACCATTAGGCAAGCATAATGGATCGACTGGCACCTTCTTTGGTCTTGAAACAAGTCCATCGTTATCTCCATGGTCTCCATGCATCTCCATGCCTCCATGCAACCCATGCACATCCTTTCCTTGCCCTCCATTGTCATCTTCAATTCCATCATAAGTCCTTGGCGCATCATTCCCTCCATGATAAGCCCTGGGCGCAATCAATTACAAGTTCATCACTTTGCTTGGTATTGATTCTACATGGCCGAATTGACATCGTGGCATGAGCCCATTAGCATTAGTTTGCTTTGTTTGGGCTTAATTCTATCTTAGATTAGCTTTTTTTTAAAGTTTGGATGTTATTTGGGTTGGGTCTTGTTTGACTAAGTCCAATCCTTGTTTAATTATGCTTTTATTTCCTTTTCCTAGTTGGGCTTGGACTAGTTTTTCCCTAGTCCTTATGTTTGGACGAAAATTAGGTCTTATTTTTAGGGTTAAGGACGTCCCTTACTCCTATATAAGGGATCTATACTCCCTTGTAAACATAAGTTAAGTTTTCAATAAAATTGAGGTTTATTCACCCAAATTGATTATTTAGCTTCTTTGTTCTAGTTTGAGCATACTTAGGGTTCTTCAATCTTGTAGAGTCCTAGCAAACAATTAGGTTTTGATTGCTTAATTGTTTGTGAATCTTGTGATCTTAGATTGATAATTGAAGGTCTAGTTATCCATCAAAGGCGACGAACGAAGAAGAAGCTTGGCTAGGTTTATCGATCTACATACAATTCTAGGAGTTGAAGTTGTCAAATTGATCTTTCGAGGCTTTTCAAGGAAAGATTTGAATGTAATACAACTAGATTCGTATCATTCGGCCTAAGACCAATTTCCTTATATACAAGTTCAAATTCTTTTAGGTCAAGGACTTAAGCTTGGGGGGGGGGGGGCATTGTTTATACCTCAATTTAAAATTGAAGGTAAATTAGTCTTTGCATAAGTGTAATCAAGATGTGTGGTCAGGATTTGACCTCAAATTCTAATGAAACTTGGTTTCTGCAACAACCTATTTCTAATCGAATTAGGTAATTCTAGTATTTTTAAAATTAATGCCCCAAATTACAAAGTAAATAATAATTATTTTCAGAATAATTATTATTACTTCATGTATGTCGCCCATATTAAGGAAGTGGTAGAAAATTCATTAGAAGACGACTCCTTTTAATGAAGCCGTCAGCAAGTGCAATAGAAATTCAAATAAGGAGTTGAATGACACGTCACCTCTTAATTAAGTGAGGAGATGTCTCATAGGCCTAAAATAATAAACACAAGTCGTCTCCTGTGTCCAGGAGGGGCCGCCATGTGTTCAGGAAGCTGTCTCCTTATTCCCCGCATTTAAGAGGTCAGTGAGTCAATGTTTGTCAGCAAGCAATTTATTTATCTACGTAAGAGAGGCATGAGATCTCAAAGCTCACTTCTCCATAGTATTTTCGCCCTAACATAGTGGTGAAGTCGCCTAGCTAGTTGTGCTCTCCCGAGAGGTAAAACGATAACTTTTGCATTTTGATCAATTAAGAAGAAAAATGTCGAAATTGGAAGAATTGACCAAGCTAGAGATGTGCGATTTCAACATGGAGCATACCATGATGATCCTTGAGCTATTCCGACCGTTCTGAGAAAATTTCATCTTATTCTGACAATCGAAAAACTTTGTCTCGGTTTTCAATTAAGGATAAGTTGTCGGTTTAAGGTGTTCTGAGCATGGATTTCGAGCCAAACAGGTGGTGTCACCTTAGATACGTGATATTATGGCCACATGTCAACTTTGAGCCATTTCAAGTGTCGGTGATAACTTTTACACTCTTTTCAATCAAGGACATGTGGCTTTTCCACCCCGGTTTAGGCCATTTTCTTAATTGAATGTTATTTTTATGAAACCATGGGCTTAATATGTTTAAGTTTAATGGATTTTGTGGCTTTGATGTTAAGAGTTCAAATCTTGGCATTCAGGAGCCATCTCCCAGTTAAATTAGTAGTTTCAAGCTCAGGAGGAGGCAGCAGGACATGTTGAGTCACGCCAGGAAGGTGAAGATGTCGAAATTTACATATGGAGGAGTACTCAATATGGATTCTAGAAGATGTGTGGCGCCCTAGAGGCTAGTGCAAGAGGTCATGGCATTTTCCTGACAACTCCTTGAAGATTTGAAGTCATCTCCTTGCTTCAAATAGTCATCTTCTGAAGTGGTTAAAACTGAGTCAGAAACTGTCAGGCCCATCAAGGCAGAAAGCCCATGCCACCCCCTATATAAAGAAATCAACCCCAATGCTTCAAACAACGCTTCAACACTCTACAAACTTGCTCCGCGCAAAAATTCAAAGCTCTGCGCTTTTCTCTCAATTTTCTCTGCAGATATTCTACTAAAATCTCTGGATTTCCTCTTGTTCATCACGAGTTCATACTCGTTCTTCAATATTTTTCTCTTTCAATCTTGTCTTCGGACATACTAACACCTGTTGCTAGTTTATTTTTCAGAAATAACAATCAACTTGTTATTTTCTGCTCTTTACAATAAGAACAGCTTTCGAAACGCATGACTTAGAGAAACTTGTCTTGGATCAATGATTTAAATGTTACGGTGTAACTTTGATCCAGTCCCCACAAATCGCTCTGATCTTTAATCTGCTGCTCTACGACCAGTTTCATGTTTATACACCTCTTTGTCAATTTCAACAAATTGACTGGCACGCCCCTATACGGTCATTTAGTTTTTATCGCAAAAACTATTAAAAAGATTTTTGACGCAACACATAACGGTAGCACAAGTCAAGATCCGCCCCCTAGCCTCTTGTGCTCTTTTAATTTTTTGCACCTTAATTTTTTGTTAGATCCATTTTCTCACGACAAAGCAAAAAATTTGCTACTAGCATTTAATTAATTAAGAAACATGTTGGTTGTGGTACCTAAGATCAGTAAGAGTCTAAGACTTATGGTTGAAGCAGAGATCTACTCGTGGAACATTAGTTGTTGCCTTTTTGTAAGGTAAAAACGTAATTTAAGAATTTTGAATGTCTTATTTTTTCCTCGTTTTACCTTTTTTTTTTCTACGAAAGAACAAGAAAACATAAATTAGGGCCTTAAAACATCCTCCCCTATCCTATCATCTTCAAAAAGAGGTAGGAGTTATATCGGAAATTCATCACACCAACTCACACTCGCAAGATTATCATGAGCTACCATTGTTTTTTTGGCCGAAATAAGCTACTGGTTACATGGGAAAGACACGTTAATCTTTAATTTGCAAGTTTTGTCAGTGTTTTTGTTCATTTTCCCCTTTTTTTATATATTGAAGAGAATAATCAAATAATAAAATTATAGATATATATGTATTAATTTTATCTTCTTTTTTTTCAGAATCATTATTAATTTTATCAGTATTACCATAACACTGCATTTACATATAACATGTAGACTATATTTGTAGTAACTAGTAAGTCCTTTCCACGTTTCCACGGTAAAAATGGCCCCCGTATTTCTTTACATTCCCGGGATCAAACAATTGAGACTTGGTGATCAAAGTGAGACCCACTCTTTTTGTTTTTTTTTTTCCATTTCTTGAATCCCAAACCCACCAAACTCAAAGTAGTAAAAATAACAAATTTAATATCATCATGACTTTTCCATCAAATTACCTTCAATAATGGGTGGACGCTTAGGAAATGTTAAAATCATTTAGGTTAAAAAACGGTTTGGGACACATGTACGGTGCATGTTGCTTGTGCAAGTTGGGCCGTTGGTGGTGCTTAAAAGTGAGGAGACAAAAACTTGTAAGGGGAAATGCCGGTTTTTACTGAGAAGAGAGAGAATTACCTTGTGTCGAAACGTTCGGGTCCGGGGAACCCTATCGAGACGACGTTGAAAATGGAGTCGCCACTAATCTTTTTTATGGTGTGATTAGCCTCCTATCTTAAGTTTAATACTAACCTAGGCTTGGCGAAGGTAGTACTAAACCTAACCATGTCTGCTTAACCAGAGTCTATGGGTTCGGGAGTCGGTTACGCTCGGGGAAGGATTAGCACCCCCGAGACGCCCGTCAAACGACGATACCTCTAGTCTAAACTAAATCTAATGGGTTAATACTAAAGGTTGCCTTTAAATCTTGATTATTAGAGGAAAAGGGTTATAAAAGAAAAAAAACCATCTTTAAAATAAATGTTGAGAATTCGAAGAATATGATCAAACACCGTCGACCAATTCTATTTCGATTCTCTTTCAGTGTTTGTTCTCTTGTTAAATCTTCCGCATCGGGAAGAGGTTTTGAAAATGCTGTGTCAAAACCTTTTATTCTTATTTTTAAAGTCTTTTACTTTGTTCTGAACACTCCCATTTTAGTCTTCCTAGAAATGGTGCAAAAACCTTCTTTTTCT
>AWUE01012875.1:0-14729 GCA_001974825.2 Corchorus olitorius
GGGGTTACTTCCTCTACAGTCCTATTTTGAAAAACGAGATGTAAGGGTAAGAGATGTTCCTTATGTGTACCTAATGCACTCATCCCCACGGGTTTGGCCCTACCTAGGTTGGAAGTCGCTCCACTATATGTCGGGCGAAGGTTAACCTAGAGGTTCCCAATTCACCCTACTAGCATCCATTGCTGGGCTAATAGGATTTCCTTGGGTGGAGGTTTTTCGCACAACCTGCCCGAGGACAAACGAGTCCCACGAAGGCCTGCTATTATACCTCCCAGAACTACAGGTATGCCCGGGTATGAGGCAATCTCATGCAAGAATGCAAAGTGAACATGAAGTGTGTGAAGAAACGGCTTACCAGTACCTTAAAACTACACCTGACAGGCCTAGTAACTAACCACAATAAGAAACAAAGAAAACAACAGGATATGAGTGAAAATAGCAGAAATATCAAAGCATGAAAACAATAAACACTAAAACAAACAAAACAAACAAAACAAAGCAACTGTTTTTTATTAACCCTAGATCTTGTTTAAACTACGTGAGGCCTGACTCTCTAACTGTCCCCAGTGGAGTCGCCAAGCTGTCGAAACGTTCGGGTCCGGGGAACCCTGTCGAGATGACGTTGGAAATGGAGTCGCCACTAATCTTTTTTATGGTGTGATTAGCCATCTATCTTAAGTTTAATACTAACCTAGGCCTGGCGAAGGTAGTACTAAACCTAACCATGTCTGCTTAACCAGAGTCTATGGGTTTCGGAGTCGGTTACGCTCAGGGAAGGATTAGCACCCCCGAGACACCCGTCAAACGACGGTACCTCTAGTCTAAACTAAATCTAATGGGTTAATACTAAAGGTTGCCTTTAAATCTTGATTATTAGAGGAAAAGGGTTATAAAAGAAAATAAAACCATCTTTAAAATAAATGTTGATAATTCGAAGAATATGATCAAACACCGTTGACCAATTCTATTTCGATTCTCTTTCACTGTTTGTTCTTTTGTTAAATCTTCTGCATCGGGAAGAGGTTTTGAAAATGCTGTGTCAAAACCTTTTATTCTTGTTTTTAAAGTCTTTTACTTTATTCTGAACACTCCCATTTTAGTCTTCCTAGAAATGGTGCAAAACCTTCTTTTCTTGCTATCTTGAAAAAAACCTTTTCCATTTTTTATTGATAAACTAAGTCTGGTTGAAATTTGAAAATCTCTGTTTAAGTCTTGAAACACTTAATTACCAATTTTAATTCATTTTTGAAAACTGAATAAAAGAACATTTGCCTTTTTGAAAAATGCTTTAAAAAACGATCTTTTTGTATTTTTCTTGATTATACTTAAAAGGGAAGGAAAATGAATGCAGATGATGCATGAACTGGTTCATTTTAATCATTTGATCGATAAAGTGGGGGTTACTCGAGTCAACCATTACAAACCTAGCCCGGCCCCCTGGGGATATTCGTAAAGGTTGTTCGATCTCGAAGCAAAATTCCGGGAGGTCGTGCTCATGCATCTTTACCCGGGATTCGCCCGTCATAGTAAAAAACGACACTTTATAAATCGAAACATATAATAGTGGCGTGTAATGCAAACAGTTTAAACATACAAATAAGTATGATATGCATGAAGTTAAGGTCTATTCTACTAAGTATTACAAACCAAATCCGGTTGGACCAAATAAAAAATTAACAATAACTAGCAAAAACTTATGGGTCGGACTGGGCTCGCTGGGGACTTTTCTGCACACTAAAGAAAATGATCAGTAACATTCAGGCAATAACACGCAATTTGTACCATATCGAGGCAAATCAAAGATCTAGATTGACCAAGTGATAACCATCATTCCAAAAATTCTTAATTACTTTCTAAGTTAATCTTTATTTGTGAAAATTAGGTGTTAATTCAAAGTTTAATTTCCTTAAAATTGAAATTAGCCCAAAGTGTCTTACATATCATCCTTAAGCCAATTTTAATCAAAGAAAATCTTTACTTTAAATTGAGACCCCATTTTCCAAATCGAAATTAACTCAAGTAATTAATTCTCTATTTTCAATTTGGGCAAACAAGCATTTTCACACATAAATCTCAAAAGTTCAAAATAAAAGCAATTTAATCAACAATTCTTAAAGCTAGACTAAAAGACCATATTTTTTCAGAAAGAATGAATAAACTTTGAGCATAATCAACATTTAAATCAACAAAAGACCACTTTAAAATTAAATCAACCACACATCAACATCAACATGTCATTATTTAGCAATCGTACCCATTTATGCCATGAACCTAGAGAAACCAAAGCAAAAAAGCAAAAAGAAGACATATTTTCCAAAGAAATAAAGCCCAAATCACATCAAAATGCTAACTTTAAGGACTTAATTGAAACAGAGTCGAGATTCATACCTGCAATTCAGTATTTAGCCCGAGGGTTTGCCAGAAACGATGTCGCTTTAGTAGTTTTAGATCTGGACTATAAAAGCTACTTCTTTCCCTCTTCCTCTTCAGATTTCTCTTACCCAAATAACCCTAGCCGCCACCTGCGACTCTGCCCGGAATCGCACCACCGCGCCGGAGCTCAAGCTTTCACCTTTCGCCCTCAAACTCTCTGGACATAAACATCATCGTCCTCTGAGTTCAGATCTGAGGGTATTTCGGCGAACCCATGGTTGAAACTCCATGAAATCTTGGCCAACGGTCAATTCGAAGCCCTCCTCGATCTCTCTCCTCAACCGATGGGTGGATCTCAAACTTTGGTATCTTCTTCTTCGGCCCACTCTCCTCACCTCTCTGTAAGTATTTCTCAGTCCTTAATTCAAAAACTAAGAAAGTTATGATTTTTAAAATGAGCTTCCCGATTTCTCTTTCTTGGAATTTAACTGTGTGGGATGAGTGTGTTCAAGAGTGTGGAGTGTGAGCTTGGGAGATGATGGGGTTGTGAGAGAGATGATGGAGGGAGAAGGGTGTCGAGAGAAGGGAGGGCTTTATGTATTTTTGAGGGGGTCAGATACTGAGTTCTTCAGTGTGTATGAAAAGCTCCATTTTTTTGTAGAGAGAGGGTCAGTCAAGAAAGGATTTAGTGTATGGAGAGCTAATTTCCATGGGAGAGAGTTGTGGGAGAGAAAAAATCTGGAAGGATGATGGTGTGAGAGTGATGTAGTGTGTGAGGGAAATGATGAGTCAGTGAAGATTTGGAGAATGAGAGCTTGTGGTTGTGTGTGTGCAGTGTGTGAGGATCTCCAGAAAAAATGAATCTATCCCGAGAGTAAAAAAAAATGTCTATTAGTGTGTAGATGAATTGTGTGTGAATAGAGGAGGGGGAGGGTAGGAATATGAGAGAGGGAACTGTTGAGAGAGAGAGAGCCGGAAAAAAATGTGTATGAGTCTGTGTGTTGATTTTTTCTGCTTGATTCCTTATCCATCTCCCTGAATTTAGCTCCTCTTCTTTTGCTCTAACTAAATCGTTTGTCCTTTTGTGCAGGTGAAGTTTGTTCATGAACCTGTGGATAGGATCAGGGAAGGTTGCTGAGCTGGCCTGGAATTGAGGTAAACCCCCTCTTTCTTTAACTACTTGATAATTGGAATCTTATTATTGAAATTCTCTACTGCTTTGAGTGTAGTGAGCCTTCCTTTGCTTTATAATCCTGACCTTAGTTACTGAGATTTAAATAATCATGTGAACTTGGCACTTGCTTTACTACTTTGTGATTAAATTGAAATGCTCTTGGACTGAAATTCCTTGTTGATGCTTGCTTGCCTATTTTTTAACTATGCCCTTCCCCTTTGCTTGATGTCCCTGCTTCCTTGTTTGTAGTTGATGGAATTACCATTGAGCCAAACCTTAGCTTGCCTGTGATGCTCTGCTTTAATTTAGCTGCGCAATTTCTTTTCTCAAACTTTATTATCCTATCATGTCTTTCCCTGCTTGCCATTCAATTTTGTTTCATGCTCATTTTGTAACTGAATCCATGTTGGCTTTTGTGCAACAATCCTTTCCCAATCTTAATAACTTGATACGTTGGGTAGCACTGCACACACCTACACTGTATGATAGAAACTTTGTTGTCATGTGTAAGTAGAAATGCCATGCTAAAAAAAATGAAATTTAAGGAATAAAGAAATGAATCCCAATGCATGTATCTAATGTCATGTTGCTGAAATACAATGCCTGCCAATGCTGCTATGTGTCTATTCTCCCAGTGAAATGTCATGAATTTATGTCATGCTAAATTTTAGATGCTGATGATGAATCTGAAATGAATTAAGTCAATGAACTCAAAGTACTATGCTGAAATTGGATGACTAGACTAAACTGTTTTAATGTTAAAATGCTAACACATGAGATGAAAAACCTAGAGAGTGTTGTATGTACATGAGCTAAAAAATGAAATGTATGTTGTTTGCAGGATGTAGGTTCCTCTTATAGCATTAACTTTGAGCAAATTTTGAGGAGCTGATGAATTCCACTGTGATAGAATGGGCCATGGATTATTTTGCAATTGGCGTTGAACCTGGTTCTGGTTGGGGAAAGGAAGTTGGGGTCAAAAGAATGACCACATGATCAAGTTTAAACTAGGAAGGAGAAAAATGAATGCAAGACCCACTTGTATTCCCTATGTCCCATTTTATGTAAATGACTATGTTACTATGCTATGCAATCGAAACTATTTTTGTAAAGTGAAAGTGTAAATGACTATTATTTTTGTATATTTTTTGTGATTAAGAAAGGGGAAGAAAAATGCAAATGTTTTGTACTTGATAAACTGTAAAGTGTAAATGGAACCTTTTCCTTTTTTTGATCTTGGAAGTGGCAAGAAACAAAGTTCCCATTATGCACTCTTTATTATCAGTGAAATGATTTAATGTCCTATGTATGCCATGCAAAGAAATATCTAACTAATAACTAGTACAAATCAAGTTGAGCAATTTCTCTAAAATGACTTCATCCTAAAATGAAAGGACACCAAAATGACTTCATATGCTAAAGTAAAAGGCTAATGTGACAATAGGACATGAGAATGTGGCTGCTAAAGTAAAAGGCTAATGTGATAATAGGACATGAGAATGTGACTTAATCAAAAATAACAAAATACCATGCAACTTACGGTGTCTACAGCTGCCCCTCTTTGTGCGCTTGCTAACTATCGAGAAGTGTGCAAAAAAAGTAGTTTGCATACTTTTTGGGAGTTAGGAAGTGCGCAAAGAAGTAGACACCTGCCCCTATTGTCGAGTCAAACGTTTACTTTTCTTTTTGCTTTGAAATGGATCGTCTCCCGATCAATTTCTTTGAATTGTCTTCCACTCTAATATATTAAAAGGACCGTCTTCCGCTTATCCTTTGAACTGTCTACCAATTCAATCTTAAAAGGACCGTCTTCCGCTTATCCTTTGAACTGTCTACCAATTCAATTCTATAAAAGGACCGTCTTCCGCTTATCCTTTGAACTGTCTACCAATTCAATTCTATAAAAGGACCGTCTTCCGCTTATCCTTTGAACTGTCTACCAATTCAATCTTAAAAAAAGGTAATGCACCGTATGGAAACGGATGTGGCTTGGATGAAACCAAGGTTTGAAATGACTCGTATGGAAACGAGTTCGACTTGTGGAAAAGCTCTGTTGATAATTGACTCGTATGGAAACGAGTTTGGCTTGTGGAAAAGCCTGAGCATTCCGATGGAACCGATGTAAGATCTTGAGAATTGAATTTGAACCACATGGAAGTGATTTTGGAAGAAACTACCTTTGGAAAATAACTCTGAATCTGATGTTGTAACTGAAAACTTCTTGATTGATGATGAAAAATGACCAATGTGCGGTCAACTTGAAAAATAACTCTGAGTTTGATGTTGTAACTGAAAACTTCTTGATCGATGATGAAAAAGGACCAATAACTCTGGTCTGATATTGTAATTGAAACTTTTTGACTGGTGCTTTGAATCTTTGCTTTCTTAACTTTGCTTCATTTATGTTCTTCTTGATTTGTCCTTGACTTTGCTTTCTTGTTCATGCTGAGGTCTCCATTTTTGCCCCAGATCTGACTTGAATAACATGCTTCAGAAGAATCTTTTGCTTATCCCACTACTCCCTGTATCCATTCCCTTATCATCTCTGTAACAAAATTTGACCGAAAGTTAAAATGCGGATATTAATCATGTAAGTGAAACTCTTCGAAGCATGTCGTGAATTCATAAATATTGCCCACGTATGATCCTTATGGAATATATGCCCCAAACAGTTTAGGCTGGAAGAAAAACTCATTTTCTTTGAAAACTTTGTTAAACTTGAACTCTGAAGAGAATTGGTGGTCAACACTTCAATGTCCTTTGAAAAGCGAATTTTGATCTTGAACTCACAAATGGAATGCAATCTTACTCTGAAAAGCGAATTTTGATCTTGAACTCATAAGTGGAAAGCAATTTTATTGTAAAACTTCTTGTTCTAAAAACTTTTTTTCTGAGACATGATTTGAGTCAACACTCTGTGAAAGGTCTGAGATTTGAAAATTGTCAAAGAAAGGTATGGCTTCAAAGAATTGGGCTCTTTTGGCAGAGCTGAAGCGTTTGATGTTTGAATTGCTCACTATGGTAGAAGTGTCATCTTTCCATTTCTTTGTTGAAACTGTGGGTGGCTCCTTGATTTCCCATTCTTGCTCTAGACTGCCCTTTCGGGTTTTCACCCTAAAGCTCTCCTTCTTTTTCTTTTTTCTTTTTTTTTCGCACTTGGAAAACTTTAAATTCACCCGAAAACTCTTTTTAAAAGTTTTGACCCAAAACATTTTGCCAAAAGGACTGTTATTTTTGTTGAGGAAAAATCTCTTCTCGAATGTCCTCACTTGATCAAAGATGGACTTTTATTAGGCACGTAATGTAGACTAGGGTTCTGGGCTGCCAAAGAAAGGATATAAAGGCTCAAAAATGTGTTTGAGGGTATTTGAATCAAGGATCATTTTTGTCATGTGAAGGATCTTATCATACCAATTGTCCTTTACTCCATCAATCAATTCTCTTTTGATTTTGATTTGATATTTTTTTTGGATGATGATTTTTTGATTGATTGATTTTTTGAATTTCTTAATGAGTGGACTTAATCACTATCGGGATGCCCCATTCAAATATTGAATGCACACCCTTTCCTTCGACGCTGGTCTTTTTTCACTTTTGCCCCCCAGTGTGGAGGTGATCCTTGATTAGGGTTTTTTTAGAAAAGAAATCAATTAGACTCAAAGGGGGACAACAATAAATATTTTTCTACAAGTGAAGGGAATATGAAAGAAGGCCATTTATCACTTCAAGATTAAACATCTTCATTGAAGAGCATTGATTGAGCCAAAAACAACCCTATTTTTATAGTTATTTTACTATGTTTTTGGACCCATTTATGCCTAAATATATGCTATTTTAATAATATTTGTGTTATGAGTCTTTAAGTGATGTGAAAATGAGAAATTGTTATTTTTCACTATTTTTGGAGCTATTTTGATGACTTTTTACACAGATTTGAGCAAAGCAATTTTTAGCATAGATTTGGAGATTCGAAGTTCGTGTTTGGAGACCATTTGAAGACTTATTTGAAGATTTGCAGACTTTGAAGATTTATTTCAAGAGCAAGAATTGAAGATTGAAGCTTTAATTGAAGACAAGCCATGGACAAGCCCTTAAGCTTTGGTATTTATGGATAATTTATATGGGAAAATACTCAGCCCATATAAGATATTAATTGGAATTAAAATCCCAATTAATAACTCCTAAATCCAAGGAAATATCCAAATCCCGTAGATTCCCGATTCTAGTCCTAACAGGATTAGGATTCAGACGTAGTTTTGGTAGAAAAATCATAACTTTCTGCTCAAACCTCCGATTGAAGCCCATGAGTACTCGTTGGAAAGCTAACTCCGAGATCTACAACTTCCCTTTGAACTTCAAGACCCAGTTCTGCCGTTTTCAAGTCTAAAAATGCCGTCGAAGTCCCTGCACGAAATCAAGATTTTTTCAGGATCCTATTTTAACTTGGATTCTACTCTAGGATGACTTTTAATCTCGCTTAGAGTCCAAGTTAGACTCTAAACCGTCCTAGACCTCTTTCCAAGTTAGGATTGGAATTCCTAGGGTTATTTCCACTATAAATAGCCACCTCTTGTAACACAAATCACATACCTACATACCTACATACTTTTCACATAATTCTCTTTAGATTTATTTTCTAGTTTTTCTTCTAGTTTTTAGGCAAAGGGTGCCGCCACCCCCTATAGCCATAGGGTGGTGCGACATACCTAGGTTTTAGTCAAGGAGATTTCGCCCCTCCAAGGTCCTGTAAGTACTCTTATGCCGCTCATGGATTTTCCCAAATCCATGAGTAGCTAAATTCTTATTACTTCTGATCCTTTGGTGAATTCAATTAATTAAATATGGTGAGATTTCTGTTCTTATAATTTGGTATTTTATTCTTGATAGATAGCATGTTAAACTCTGTTTTAATTCTACAATCTTGATTTTTATTGATTTATTGCGGCCGCTAAAGAGGTAATTTGAGAGATTGTTGGCTAGATCAAATAGCGGATTGACGTTCATGTTTGATTATGTGTAGCAAGTTAGCCGCGCTTGACGGCGGGTTAATTGGGTTTGCATGCCAGTGATCAGATTTATCTGGTTGTTGTATGGTTTTATTTATTAAGCATGTGTGAAAGAACTAATAAAAGTTGATCTTAATGCTTTGAATCCTAGCAAATCTTTAAGGCTTGACGGCTAATTGATTAGTTAGGAGGAGAAAGGGGTAATTTAAGGCTTGACGGCTAATCTTATCTAAATAGCATGTTAGGGTTTTCCCTAGGCCAGTTATCATCTTGAATTTAATATTGAATTTATCTTTTAAATCAAGGACCCATAATTAATTTGATTTATTTCTACCATTGGTGAAGAAGTATACCCTTAATTATTGTTTTCTTTCTTATCTGCCATAGACTTGATTTAATTTACTTTGCTTTGTTCTCTAGTATAATTGTTTTCTTCTTAATTATTATTCTTAACCCTCTGCTTTCTGTTATCTGTTTTGAGAGATTTTAAGGATTGAATTTTCGAATAAAATCTAGCACCCTTCTCTATGGGATCCACCCCTACTTACCCTATCCACTTAATTAGGAGTTTGTTGGGATTTTATTTTTATGATTGCTGACGACCGATCATAAATTTTGGCGCCGTTGCCGGGCAAGGGAACTTTTTCTGGTTTTTGCCAGGGGAAGGAAAAATAGACTCATCTGAAGACGAATCTCGTGAATTTTCTCTTTGTTTCTGCGTTTTCTGCGTTTCTGATCTAAAAAAATTTTCGTTTTTTCTTTTCTTTCTTGCGTTTTCTCTAAAAAAAAAAAATTTGTCTGCGTTTTTTATAAAAAAAAATTTTGATTTTTTGCGTTTTTAATTTTGTGTGTTTTGCGAAAAAAAAAATTTGTTTTGTGTTTTGCGTCGAAAAAAAAATATATTTTTGCGTCATAAAAAAAAGAGTTTTTGCGTCATAAAAAGAAAAAAAAATTTGTGTCTGCGTTTTTATTATAAATAATAAAAAATATTTTCCTTATTTTCTGTCTTTAATTTTAATTTTTGTTTAAGAACTTTTACTACTAACAATTTTTCTTTTGAGTTTTTTGAGTTTTTCTAGGAAGCTGCATGTCAAAGACAAGAAGTAGTGGTACAAAAGACTTTGAATTTGATCCAGAACCAGAAAGAACACTATTTTCGCTAAGGAAGGAGAAATCAAATCGACAACAAGAAGAGGAGCCATCCAATTCGAGTTCTCAATCTAGTACTCCTAGATCTGCTGCTTCAACATCGTCACAAGACATGGCAAACGAAGAACCTAAAACCCTGAGAGAGCTTTCTGCACCAAACGTCAATGCACAACGCTTAGCAATTCGATACCCAGATACAACTGGAAATTTTGAGATTAAATCTGGATTTAGTCAGATTCTACCCAAATTTCACGGTCTATCTGGAGAAGATCCTCACCGACATCTTACCGATTTCCAAATTGCCTGCACATCAACAAATATTCAAGGTATCACTGAAGACCAATTCAAGCTAAGAACTTTTCTGTTCACTCTTGTGGATCGTGCAAAAGATTGGTTGTACCTCTTACCAACCGGTTCAATCACATCTTGGACGAGCCTTAAGAAGTTGTTCTTGGAAAAGTACTTTCCTGTTCACAAAGTATCAAGTATAAGGAAGGAGATTTGCGGAATTAAGCAACGCCATGGAGAAACAATGCACGAATATTGGGAACGTTTCAAGACACTATGTGCAAGCTGCCCCAATCATCAAATCATTGAACAGTTGCTGATCCAATACTTCTACGAAGGATTACTACCGTTTGACAGATCTTCCATAGATTCTGCAAGTGGAGGAGCTTTCATAGACAAAACTCCCACCAATGCTTGGACTTTAGTGGAGAACATGGCTGCCAACACTCAACAATTTGGATCTCGAGAAGACTATTCAAGAGAAGGCAATACAAGAAGAATCAATGAAGTCTCTATCCATTCCACCTCACTGGAGAAACAACTTCAAGTGACAAATCAGCAAGTCGCTGCGCTCATTGATTTATTCAATGCGAATTTTTCAAGTGTGCCTAAGGTTTGTGGTATTTGTAAACAAGGACACTACACTGATAAGTGCCCTTCTTTGGAACACACCGCGCAAGAAGTCAATGCTATTGGAATTCAATGAGCATATCAAAGGAAGCCTGAACCTTATTGGAGAGCCGAGCAACCAAGTCAACAATATGGGAACCAAGGTAACTATCAAGGAAGGCCAATGAATTATCAAAGGCCTAATTTTCAACAATCTTCACAAGCTATCGAGATGCAACAATTGGGAGAAGCTATGGAGATGATGAGGAAACGAATCAGTCAATTGGCTAGTGACATGAGTGAACTCAAGACACAAGGTCAACAAAGAATCCCATCACAACCAAAGGTACCTCCTAAGGAGAATGTAAGTGCAATCACCTTAAGGAGTGGAAAAGAGTTGGAAAATCCTTTTCCTACCCATGCCGCACAAGATGAAGGAGAGCCGAGCTACACCAAAGAAGAAGAATTGCAAGTGCCTACCAAAGAAATCAAGATTGAAGACCAACCCAGAAAAGATGGTGCAACCACCATGGAAAAAGCCAAGGAGATCGCCGCTGACAAGAAGGATTCCAAGACTAATGTCGCGCCACCTTTTCCATCAAGATTGAAGAAGTCAAAGAAAGAAGATGATGATCCAGATATTTTGGAGATACTTCGAAAAGTTGAGGTCAACATCCCACTTCTTGATGCTATTCAACAAATCCCAAATTATGCAAAGTTACTTAAGCAACTTTGTACCAACAAGAAAAGGTTACAAGGTAAGGTAAATGCTGGAGTTAATGTCTCTGTTGTGCTTCAAAAGAGTTTACCTCCTAATTGCAAGGATCCAAGTACGTTTTCTATTACTTGTTCTATTGGAAAAAGAGTTATAGAGAATGCTATGCTAGATTTAGGTGTTTCTTTAAGCGTTATGCCTTTTTCTTTTTATCAATCTTTAAATCTTGGTACTTTGAAAACTACTGATGTGATTCTGCAGTTAGCTGATGGATCTTTGGTTCATCCCAAAGGTGTTCTAGAGAATGTCTTAATTCAAGTTGAACACTTGGTTTTTCCTATTGATATCTTCGTTATGGAGATGGAACATTCGAAAGATCAATGTCCGCTTTTATTAGGAAGACCCTTCTTAAGAACTTCCCATACTAAGATTGATGTATTTGATGGTTCACTGACCATGGAATTCGACGGTGATGTAATCCACCCTAGAGTTTCATCTCAATCGCCATTGAATTCTAACAAGTTTGTTTGTGTTGTGAGTGTTAAAATTGCTAGGAAAGGAGCCCGAGAAGAATCTTCATCAACAAAGCCTGATCAGATTTCCAGAGGAAGACAAAGGATAAAAGACATTCGACAACGCTACAACGAGAATTTCCACCAATTTTGGGGGAGATTTAAGAAGTTGTGTATCGATTGGACTCAACATGGATTCAATAAAAGAATTCTAATCCAAATCTTCTATGGAGGATTAGGACTCAAAGATCGAGTTCTTGTTGATTCTTTTAGTCGCACTCCAATATTGAAGAGAACCCCGGAGAATGCATATTATGCGTTTGAAGAATTATCCTGAAGGACGGAGTTTTCAACCTCGAAGGTAAAGCAAGAAGCCAACAAGCATGGAATTCAGCCACAAGGAGAGAAGCAGAAGATGGAAGCCAAGGAACCAAAGGAAGACGCTCAAGGCCATGATCGAGCTAACCCAGTCGGCCATTGCCCGGTTATAGCCCGGCCATCATCGCACTTGGCTAGGATAGGACCGGCCATACCCGAGCCGCGCCGAGACACCTGCCCGGCCACGGCTCGGTCCTTTGCGCCACATCCCCGGCCATCCGCGCACCACAATCGGCCATCCGAGCCTCATGCCCGACCATGCCTGGTACCAACTGCACCAGTCGCGCCTCATGCCCGGCTAGGACCGGTCACAGCCGAGCCATATGCCCGGCCATATCCGCCCAAAGCAGCACCCTCCGTGCACCATGCCTGGCCAACCGCGCCACTTGCCTGGTTAAGACCGGCCATTGCCGCGCCATCTTATGCTCCTACCCGGCCATATCCACCGATTGCCGCACCACTACCAAGCCATTACCGACCATTCACCGTGCCACCACCGGTTAAGCCCGTGCCACCACCGGTTCTGCCTGTGCCATCACCATTCCAAGCCGTCACATACCCTCTGATGAATTCAAGTCTTGATAAAATTCAACTTGAAATTCTCAAAGCCATTAATGATACTCTCAAAATCATTGTGGAATTATTGAAGGAATATACCCATAATTCCTTCACCCTTGAAGAATAATTTCTTTAAGGCAGTCTAGCCAAAGACTCTTAAAGAAAGGCGCTTATTGGGAGGCAACCCAATGATTTTACATGAAGAACCGAAGGAGAGCAAATGGAGCTTAATTTGGATGATTGCAAGATGAATTCAAAAGGAGTCCAGTTTCAGAAGCAATGATGGAGATTATGCCTGCAAACAAAGAAGCTTTCTTTAACCCTATCTTTTTAATTTTCCTTGCATTATTTTTCCTTGATTATTGCTTTGATTGCTTGCTTGTTCTTTGATGTGAATTAATTGTTAGTGTTAGTTTTTATTTCATGCATTTAAATAAATTACATGAGCATGCATAATTGTTTATGTAAATTTCATATGTGTTTCCACATTGAGGACAATGTGTCGTTTCAGTGTGGGGGCAGAGAATCTAGATAATAGAGAGTCTGCATGCATCATAATCTTAATTAATGCCTAATTAATATCATAATTGATTCGGAAATTTTGAAAATTTTGCATATATTAATTGATTTCATTTGATTATGATTGATTAATACTTAGAATTTTTAAGAATATTTTCTTTGATTGATTGATTTATAGCATGATATCTTATTTCTTAGAATTAGGTATAATTGAAGTCTGTGATATGATCTTATTATTTATTTTTTCTATGATTGCCTATTTCTAGAACTTACGTTTAATTTTTATTGAAATTACAATTATGGAAGTATGTTATGGATATGTCAAAAACAAGTGTGGGGGACTACTTATATAAAAGGGTAGTTAAAAAAATTGTTTTCATAAAAAGAAGTGCTTTCATGCAAGAGGAGAAGAGGTATTTCTGCATACTTTAAAAAAAAAATTCAATCCATTGTTGTCACTCTTTTCTTTAACAAAAGAGTTAGTAACCCTTGGAAAGAGGATAAGAGGCATGGAATTGCAGAAATATTGTCCCTCTTAAAAAATAAAAAGAAGGAGTCCTTCTAGAGTGCTAGTAGCCTCAAAAATGGGAGTTAGTAACCCCAAATCATGAACATTTCGAGGTTAGTAACCTCAATTTTCTAAAAATCAATTACCCTTTGAAAATCTATTATAACCCACCCGAAAACCCTTGATTTGTATCTGTGATATGCATTCCTTTGAGTAATGGAGATAAAGATGAAGACATAAGCTTATGGAAAGAAGTAGTTATAGGATGTAATGAATGGTAAATGATTAGAACTACTTTAATTATGGTTACTTAAGAATGAAGATGCTTGCTATTTATTGATCTTTTGAATTGAGTGCTCGTATGATTCTTTGTTATTTTGATTTCATAATTAAATTGATCCTTAATATGTGTATGCATTCAAAGTTTTTGAAAAGTTTAAATTAAAATGGAATTTTGATTTGCATTAGTTTAGGATTATAGAGTCTTTTAGGTGTTCAAGTTTAGTGATTTTCATAGTTTTCTACACTAGTTTGCTAGGGACTAGCAAAGATTTAGTGTGGGGGAATATGATTGAGCCAAAAAACAACCCTATTTTTATAGCTATTTTACTATGTTTTTGGACCCATTTATGCCTAAATATATGCTATTTTAATAATATTTGTGTTATGAGTCTTTAAGTGATGTGAAAATGAGAAATTGTTATTTTTCACTATTTTTGGAGCTATTTTGATGACTTTTTACACAGATTTGAGCAAAGCAATTTTGAGCATAGATTTGGAGATTCGAAGTTCGTGTTTGGAAACCATTTGAAGACTTATTTGAAGATTTGAAGTCTTTGAAGATTTATTTTCAAGAGCAAGAATTGAAGATTGGAGCTTTAATTGAAGACAAGCCATGGACAAGCCCTTTGGTATTTATGGATAATTTATATGGGAAAAT